>WIUT01008385.1:0-10697 GCA_010645135.1 Tetragonula clypearis | reverse complement strand
GTGTATATTTTAATACTGGAACTACCAAAATGGTCAAAATGTCTGATTTATAATTTTATAGATATAATTAGATATAGATTATGTTTACACCATCGTCCAAAAATATCCGACATTCGCTTCTTTTTTCGACAGATTGTGTATATTTTAATACTGGAACTACCAAAATGGTCAAAATGTCTGATTTATAATTTTATAGATATAATTAGATATAGTTATATTTACACTATCGTTGAAAAATATCCGACATTCGCTTCTCTTTTTTAACAGATTATATATATTTTTATATTGAACCTACCAAAATGGTCAAAATGACTATTTTATAATTTTATAGATATAATTAAATATGGTTATATTTACACGTACACCATCGTTCAAAAATATCCGACATTCGCTTCTTTTTTTGACAGATTGTGTATATTTTAATACTGTAACTACCAAAATGGTCAAAATGTCTGATTTATAATTTTATAGATATAATTAGATATAGTTATGTTTACACCATCGTTCAAAAATACCCGACATTCGCTTCTTTTTTCAGAATACATATATAACTTAAAACTGGTCAAAATGACCAATTTGTAACTTTGTAGATATAGTTAAATATTTTAGATATTAATTAGATTTAATTTAGACTTAAATTAGTTAGTTAACAGTTACACAGTTTTTCGTAAAATATATAAACAAAAGCTTGTACTCCGTTGTATCATAATAAAGATAATCTCTATTTCTTTATGACTTCAATGCCTGAGACGGAAATATCGTGCTTTAATCGTCGATAGTTCTTGCGTTAGTTACTAGATTTACGTGCAGATATTTCTGGAAAAATCGATGTAAAAATTGCTCACGGCGCCGTAAGTGTTACAGAAGGCACGGTACTTTGAATATTTCATTGTCACAAAAGAAGAGGAAATGACGTATGAAAATATGAATACGCATGTAGTTAATACGCATGAAATATGTATGAAGATGATAAATACGCATCATCTGGAAACGTAGCGATAATTACTGCTGAGAATTTGATACGCGGTGAATTTCGAGAAAGAAACCGAGCGTAAACCGATGAAACGAAAACAAGGGGCCTTCCATCATAATGGAAACACTCGTCAGGCTTGGTGAAAATTGCAGCGAAAATTAATTAAAAATCTGATCCCCGCTGTAATATAAAACAGACAGTAATGTGAAATTTTGATGAAACGGAAAACGCTTCCGATATGAAAGGCAGCAGCAGGCAGGATGAGAAATTCTCGCGAGTGATATTCGGCAATGACTCTGCAAAACTGTGAATACGAGATTCAACGAGAGAGAGAGGGTTTCATTCCGCTCGTTATTCCGTATCGGCGGTGTTCTAAATAACACGGCAGAAATTTTTTTTAATGAACAATTGCGGGGAACCTGTTTCGCGTGGCCGTGTATTTCTGCCATTCCTAATTACAACGCCGGCTGAAAATTAATTTACCCGCTGGAAGTTTGTCGATGAAGTGAAACAAAAAAAAAAAAAAAAAAAAGAAAGAAAAGAAAAAATATTGCGGGGCGCGCAACCGCAACTTTCGCGCAACAATGAAACGATGAATTTTGCAAGGAAAAAAAAGAAAAAAGAAAATAGAATCTACAAAAAGAACGGAGAAGAATGGAAAAACGAACGAATGAAACGGTGGCGCGTGTGTATTTCTGCAGCGAGAAGTTGCGATAAAAATTAACCAACCTTTCAAATTAACACAAACACACGCTGTTCTCCGCTGAAAAGGACAGGGGGGAAAAAACGGCGACCTAAAAATCACGTCGGCCAATTTAATATCACAACGAGACAAACGCACCGCCGGGAAATGAAATAGTAAAATTCGAAACAAAACGGGAAATATTAAATTTCATTTTCCTTTCGTGTGTGTGTGTGTGTGTGTGTGTGTGTGTGTGTGTCGGGGCCGTGTTTCACAAAGTGAAAGCGCGATGGCCGGCCGCGGTGCGCCATTTTTCATTCGTGAAAATCGGACGCGACCGATCGGGTCGGCGATACATATTTCCAACAAATTTGCAATTTCGAAAAGAGCGAAACTGCGTGTTGTCCGGGGGCCTGAACAAATAACCGCGAGAATTTTTTTCGCCCGACGTAAACCGGAAACGCGGGGCTACATAATCGTCCATAAACGCGTATAGATTTCGCGTTTCGTGGCTGGTGGCGCAGCTCTAGCAGTGCGCTGCGGTGGCTGCCACGGTCCCTCTCACCCGTCTCTCCCCTTCGCAAGCTCGGCTTAAGGGACTTAACAATTCGCGTTTCGCGTAATCTCGCATGAATCTTCATCGTCTACTATCTGGCCGCGCGCTTTCTGCAAAGCTCCCCCCGGAAACCAAACGCAAACATCCGCCCGCGAAATTGATGCGGCAGTTTTCGCTCGCGTGAAACGCCTGGCAAACGCCGACGCTTTGATTTCTAATGTTAGGGCTTGATGTATCGTCTAGCGTGTGTTCCAACAGCGTGTGGTGGAAATATCCACCGCAACCGTGTTTTGCCCCGCTATCTCGATTTGCTCCCCCCCCCCCTCCTCCTCCATTTTCTAGCTTTCCATTTCTTTCTTTTTCTTTTTTTTTTTTTTTTCATCATCTGTCCGTCGGCGTTCAACGTTTCTCCCTTTCGCTCTTTGCAATTTCTGCGGTTTCAAAAGCTCGGCCTTTGTCTCGCACCTTTTCATTTATCAATCCGGGAGTTTCTTATCTTTCTCATAAAGCTTCACAATTGTTGTCCATTGATTTTTCTTAACGCTTCTCGTTTCTATACCATCGAGTTGCGGTTTTTAGTTTCTCGTTTCTTTCGTCTTCTGATCGAGCCTCAATCTAGAGAATTTCTTGAATTTCAGCATCTCGGAAGCAGACTATCAAGTTTTCACAATTTTCGCCCATTGATTTTTCAATGCTTTCTCGTTTCTGTTTCTTTCGAGTTGCGGTTCTCGGAGCTCGGTCGTTGTCTCACACCTTTCGTTCTCCGATCGGGAAATTTTCATAGTTTTTTAGTTTAGGTTTCCGATTAAGTGTTAAAAGCAAACTATCTTTTTTTCTCGTAAAATTTCCATCGCTCTTCTTTCCAGGGAATTCTAAAGTTTTTAGTTGACCGATTTATTATCAATAATCAATGTAAATAATATTATAATTATAAAGAAAATAATTAAACTTGTTACATAAAAAAAATTTTAATATTTTAAATATATAATTTTAAATATATATATAATATATTTAAATATATATTTTAAATATATAATTGATAAAGTAATTTCAATGTCAAAAATTGAAAATAATAATCTAATTTAAAAGAAAAAAAAGGACGTACAAAATGGTAAACGAAAATTTAGAAATTGGATTAAATCCACGTTCAAATGGCTTTACAAAGCCGGTTTCTGACTTTTCGAATTTTGCAGAGCTTCGGAATTTTAGGATTAACGAGGAGCACGTCTTTTAATTAAAGTTTCACTTGTCCCTTTTTGAGAAGCGAATCCCTTAATTTGCAATTTATTTTCGGACCTTCGGGGTAAGCGTATGCTTCTAACCAATTTAACCTACACGCCCGTATCTCCCACGAACATAACCAACCGTCCAAAATGAGTATGCCCGTGTCTGACCAAGACGGCGTTTTCCCTACTAGCAATATGTTTGCTTCACCCTTCCACGTTAAAATAATCAATGCGAGCGTGGTATGAATTAACTAAACTATCCAGAGATTAATTTTTCTTTCCAACTGGTAGTATTATAAACTATCCAGAGATTAATTTTTCTTTCCAACTGGTATTATTAACTATTCAGAGATTAATTTTTCTTTCCAAACTGATAATATTATAAACTATGCAGAGATTAATTTTTCTTTCCAACTGGTAGTATTATAAACTATCCAGAGATTAATTTTTCTTTCCAACTGGTAACATTAACTATCAGTCAGAAAAGAGCGTTTGCCTCGAAGATTATACATCACATGACCCGGTGGTGGCAGAACGCTGTGTAAATCAATAACTGTCGCTAATAATTACAATATCTATAATGAATACAAACAACATTTCTAACGACTGTAACCACGAGCCATAACCGTGACTGTAATTTATAGCTGTAACGACTGTAATCGATGGTTCGAATTGCTGGTTACAATTAATGTAGCTATAATGATTCAGGTGTTCATTAACTTATGGCCGTACTGCCGTGTAATTGATGATTTTGACCGCTGTAATTTATAGTTGCAACGACTACAACTGATCGCCACTATGGGCCATGGCTGTTAGACATAATTAACAAATGAAGAAACAGCAGCTTCGTGGGACACGAAAGCCTGATTTTGCCCGATGACGAAAGGTCGGAGAGGAATTCGGGAATATCTGATACGTTATACCTCGATCTATCTATCGTTTGATAAATTTATAACGTCGCGTGTAAGCTACAAAAAGCTTTGTATTTTTCCGCGCTCGAAATTGCATCGATCTGAAATTTACAAAATCTCGCGAATTTCTTCTTCATTCTTGTTCTCCTCCAAATTTTTCATTACACAGCGAGGAGCTCGTCACCGCTGTTTCTCGTAGAAATTCACGTGAATATTTCGAGCACGAAAACGACGTAAATTTCGTCAGAAAAAGTCGTTCCTGAAAATGTGTTCACACGACCCTGTTACAATCAAAGACCACCTTGTTTTTTACCTTGAAGGATCATCGGAAATATGCGCGTACACAACGATTCGTCGATATCAGATCCTCGTCTCGCCTTGTTCACCTCGTTCCCCTCGTTCGATCGAAGAAATCGAGAAAAGGAAACTCTTCGTCGCTTCTTCTCGTCGAACGAGAGTTAATCTCGAATGCAATTAAAAGAAAAAAAAAAAAAAAAAGAAAAAAGGAAAAATGGGATGTCGCGACCAGCGACAGAGAGAGAATAAAAAACGCGTAATTGAACCGAGAGCCTTCGGGTTCACGACGTCAGCAAACGAACCTCCAATTACAATCTCGATCTCGATGTGGAAAATCCAAGGGGACGGAGTAACGATAACGAACGGGCAACGGGAACAGGCAACGATCGCATACATACAGATGCAAGGAAGGTGCAAAACGTGAGGAGACCAGACGAAAAGAGACGAGACGAGAAAGGAGTGAGTGAGGGTAGGAAGAGACGATGACCAGGCGTCGTATTTTCACGTAACGGTTCGTTAGAGGGTAGGAGAGCGGTTCGCAGGAGGAGGTGGACGCTCCGGAGATTTTACCGCTCGGCAGTGCGTGAAATGGCGGGATACTGGGAACGAACGAGTGCTGGGGAAGCCGTGGCCAGATCTAAACAATAAGCACCGGGGATATTAGTCTTGCTCAGCCAGGCAGGTGTAGATGCGCGCCGTGATTTCACGTGGTATCGCGGTGGTGTCGCGTTCTCCGGGGCTCCACAGGTATCTTCGTGCGAGACAGAAATTCCCCGGGGGCGGTTTAACAAATTACACGTGGACTTCGATGCCACGCGAGAGAGAGAGAGAGAGAGAGAGAGAGAGAACGACGCGCACGCCATAGCGGTTAAAACTACCGTGACCACCCGGAGACTTTTTTTCCAACTTGTTTCTCAGCCCCCCCCCCTCCCCCGTCGCTTTTTCGTTCTTTTTTCGATCTCTCGTTGCTTTTGTAACTCCTTTTTCTTCATCGCGTCGGACAGATTATAATTCTTGCACGCGAGAAATCGAGCTGTTACGAGTGGCATGATTTTATTTTTTCTTTTCTTTTTTATTTTTCTTCGCTTCCTACAGGGATCGTTCGGCAACTCGAGATCGAAAGAATCGAATCGATTGATCGAATCGGTCTCCTCGAACAGTGGACGATTTCGCATTCGCGCAGAATAACGAATTCAGGCTCGCGGCGTAATGCATATTTTTGTGTCAATAATATGCATTAACGTGTGCAAGTTAAGTTTCATTGATTACGGAACAATTTTGTTTACGATTAAGCGTGGGCAAGTATAATTTCGAAAATTGTAGCGATAGCGACAGCTATGAACAGATTTTTTCTTTCTTTTTTTTTTTTTTTTTTTTTTTCAAAGACAGAGAAAACGTTTTTAGGCGTGTGTCTTCCGCGGATTCTGATAACGAAAATGCAATAAAAACGAATGAAACTTCAACAAGTGAAAATAACGCTAATGATTGGAATTGGGTTCCCAAGGATGATAATAATATCGAAAAAGTTTCATCTTCACGGAAACACACCAGGTGTAAAGCCTTCATTTTTGCAAAAATTAGGAGACAATCCCACTGTAATAGATTTATTCGATCTAATATTGACGGATAATTATTAGGACGCGATAGCTGTTGAAACAAACAGATATGCAGCACGGATGCTAAATAATGAAAATTACAAAAAGAGGAGTGAAACTACTTGGGAACGTGAACTTTGTTTGGTAGCTTTGCATATTCCAGAATGTTTCAAAAAGTATCGTACTGAAATAAACTATTGATACATGTATATATATATATATATATATATATATATATATGCACAAACTATTGATATATATATATATATATACAATCTTTTGTTTGTTTACTAAAGAAGTTTTTTTTTGGAAAATATATCATCAATAAATAGTAGCACGTTGTATTTTTCATTTTACTCTTTACTACCATACCACCGTAACACCCAGTCAGTTTTTCATTGTTTCTCGAGTCATTTGCCCAAGTGCATTTTTGCCACAAAATATACACGACTGCCGCGCGTAATGTGTTAGAAAACAATTATACAGTCAAATTTTGCTAATGTAACATTATTATTACATCTTACCTCGCATGGTCTTTCGGCGTGATTAGTCGTTCACCTCACAACGAAATTCTGTTCGTCGATGAATCAGTCTCGAACACGTTTCGCATTCTCGTCGAGAAGGGAACACACACAGCTGAGTCGAGTCAGTGGGAACGAGGAGAAGAAACCGAGAAACGACCTCGGGCGAAAAAGTATCGTTTTGCCTTTCGCGAAAAAAGCTCGATTAATAGCGCGATTAAATAGAGCGTGTGACGTTCGACAAAGGCCACACGCTCGAAATCACACGTTATTGACGAGGGCTCGACGAAATTCCATCTCTCGTTTCAATAATTCCGCGGCGGTGACACGGGCGTTAATAAAACGGGAGTTAAAGTGCAGCAGCCCCCTGCCGACCCCTTTGCCCCTGTTCATTGTAAATACGTGTCCCGCGACGCGTTTTACGCCGTCCCGTAATAGCGTTACAGTTTATTTCGTGCCTCGATAACGAATACGCATAAATAGCCACGGGTATTGGCCGTGCTCGCCTGCGAAACAATAATGATCGAGACTAGATGTGGAAACGTGTGTACGTGTGTGTTTTTGCGCTCGAGCACGTGCTAGGGCAAAAAGTTTTAGGTCAGCTAGCGTCTGCGTGACCTAGAAGGTTCAAGGTCGTTCGATCTCGGCTATCTAGTCGAGTCGTGCGCGTGTGCTCTTAAGAGGAACATCGTGTCGAATCGTTTAACTCTTTAGGGGTTAGGTGAGTTAAAAAATGTCCCATCTTTCGCTTAGCCTTTTCACGCGTGGTGGGATACATTTCGAAAAGTTGAAGTTTACTCGTTGTCGTACAGTTCAGATCTTTTTCCATTTTTTTTTTTTTTATTTATATATTTAAAAAAGGTCTGTGCAAGGTCTTGGGTTTTTATTTTCTTTATAATCGTATGCCTCGTCCGTAGTACACGTTCGATTGTTCCACAGTTGTTCTTTCCGAGTCTTCTCCCGAGTCTTGCTCACAATCAGTCCAGCTTTTTGTAAAACATACCCGGTGAACGCCACCGGGTGTTCGGTTATTTACGGGAGATAAAGCGGCACAAGCCGGTCCCGTTTTCACCGGAAGAAGCGACCGGAGGTAGAGAAGGGGCCAGTGATGATCGTTTCACCCCCCTCGTATGCGTAGCACGCCGCATACGTTACGCGCAACAAAATTCACGAAACCGGTGGTGGCGGTGGTGAATTTCGAAATTCACGAAGGGGGGGCGGGGGAGAGGAGAGGAGAGTTGGTTAATGCCAGACTCGCGGTCCATTAGAAGCCTCCACCTCTTTAGAGATGGTTGCCGCCAGCCGATCGGTAGAATCCGATGCGAGCGAGCGAGCGAGTTCTGGTACCCGAGGCCGGAAGCATCCGGCAAAACGGATAAATTGGAATGGCCGCGCCGGCCAGAGCTTTGTATCGACATTTTGGATAATCCGGGGGCCGCGCAGCGGCGCGTAGAAATGCCCCGCTGTGTAAACTATGCACCCGCCGGTCCACCGGCCGTGTATTTATTAAACATGACCGGCTACGAACCACCGCCGCCCTCTGGCCATACGCCTCGGTTGGCCCCGATACCCCGAGCAAGCTAGCGAGAGAGAGAGAGAGAGAGAGAGAGAGAGATTCGTGTTAATTTTTCTTCCGTGGCAACGGAATACGGAAATCAACACGGCTTGAACCACTTCGTGCCGTGGCGTAATTGTATCCTCCGGAGCGTAAAAAGAATTTAATCGTCCAGCTCTCGTACAGTTAATCGCGTGATCTCGCTACGTATAAACCGCGCGAAACGACTGAGCTTCCGGTCTGACCAAGCAACCAAAGAGAGGAAGAAAAGAGGCCGATAGTCTGGAAAAACGGATTAATGGTGAATTAATTGGTCTTGCGGCGCGATTTGCATGAAATTCGCGTTTGCCAGTTGAATTTTCGAAATTATTGATCGAATGATGATTTGCGTTCGTTGGTCGAATTTTTTCATTTGTTCGTTGAACTTGTTAGTTCAATTTCAAAGCGCAGGGTTGTAGGTTTGTTAGTTGAAAATTATTATACATATAGAATATAAGATTGAATTTTTAAAATTATTATACACATATATATATATACTAAGTGTTGGATTGTATGTTTATTAATTAAATTTTTTAATTATTATTATATGTATATAAAATATAGAATTGTGGGTTTGTTAATTGAATTTTAGAATTACTACGTGTGTACAAAGTGTAGAATTGTAGGTTTATTGATTGAATTTTTTAATTATTAATTGAATTTTACGTTCGTCGATCGAATTTATAATTTGTTGATTGAATTTTGAAATTACCAGTTGAATTTTAAAGTGCAGGATTGTATTATGTTTATTAGTTGAAAATTGTTTTATATATAGAATATAAGATTGAATTTTTAAAATGATTATATATATATATATATATACATACTAATTGTATTGGATTATATGTTTATTAATTGAATTTTATAAATTTTATAAATTATTATTATATATATATAAAATATAGAATTGTGGGTTTGTTAATTGAATTTTGAAATTACTATATGTGTACAAAGTGTAGAATTGTAGGTTTATTGATTGAATTTTAAAATTATTAATTGAATTTTACGTTCGTTGATCGAATTTTTAATTTGTTAATTGAATTTTGAAAATACTAATTGAATTTTAAAATAGGATTGTGAAAATTTATATATATATGTATATGTGTGTGTGTGTGTGTGTGTGTGTGTGTGTGTATAAAATAGGATTGTAAGCTTATTAATTGAATTTCAAAACTATTATATACATACAAAGTGTAGGATCGTAGGTTTATTAATTGAATTTTAAAATCATTAGTTGAGATTTTTAGAGTGTGTAAAGGATTTGTGTATTCACGACGAAAGAGCGCGTAAGAAAGCAAAATTTGCTATCAGGATCGAGAAATTCGATCGAAACCGAGCAAGAAGAACTTTGTAAGAGGAACTCGACGCGGTACGAATTTGAAATGGCAGCGTCTCGAAAGCAGGCTATCGTTATCTTCCGTGCAGTCGCGAATACAACGTACAACGTACGTATTACCTCTTAAATTCCGATATCCTCGACGATGATTGTTCGCACGCGCGAACAAGCCAACTACGTGTATATTGATACTGCGTTAAACTTTCGAACCTGCTGCGTTCAACGCAGTCTTCCCTCTGACGTTCAACTATTCCCAAAGCCCGCGGCACAGACCGCAACAAGTCCATTTGCATGAAACGTCATAATTGCGCGATAATTACGCTACATCGAAACATCAAGCAAAAGAGGAAGAGAAAGACGAACGAATAGGAAGGGGGGAGGAAGGAAAGAGTAAGTCCACGTGTAATAGCTCATAAAGTGAGCAGTATTTGTTCGTTGTGTGTCTCGGATGGATGCAATTGGAGCAAAAACCTTCGCCGCCGGCACTTTCCGCGCCGATAAAGCAATAAAACCCGCGACGAACGGAGCACAGCGAACACAGGGAACAAAGCGGAGGAACGAGACGCCGGATCCAGATTGCCGGCAATCGGATGTCGGCGGCGGTGGATTCTCTTTTTTCCATCATGCTTACAAGTGGTTGCGACGATATTTAGGATCGGAGTCCGCTTACGTGAAGGGCCAGCTATCCATTTATCTCGGCTATCTTCCCTTCCACAAGGACACGGCGGCCACGTATACGCTTGCCTCTTTTGCTTTCCTCGAAAGTGTTTCGTGCCGACGAAAAAAACCAATTCCTCCGCATCTTCTCTTCTCTCAACTTTCGAC
Source organism: Tetragonula clypearis (assembly GCA_010645135.1). Taxonomy (NCBI): domain Eukaryota; kingdom Metazoa; phylum Arthropoda; class Insecta; order Hymenoptera; family Apidae; genus Tetragonula; species Tetragonula clypearis. Next base: position 181 of record WIUT01008385.1, on the reverse strand, counting down.
ACTGTAACAACGTTGTTACGTAAATCACGTGACTTCCGCGTAATGAGCCTGATGACTCGTGCAAGTGGCCATCTTTTTTTCGCCATCGATCGGATCGCGAATCGAACAACCGCAGTAAATGCGAATTCAGGGAATTTGAGGAAACTGGCTCGTTTCGGGAATATATACATATATATATATA
>WIUT01008384.1:0-10698 GCA_010645135.1 Tetragonula clypearis | reverse complement strand
ATACAGTCTTTAATCGACCTCAGTTGATTCGTTTGATTTAATTGATATAAAATTAATATATATATATATATATATATCAATGAGTCCAAAAAAGAAATGCGATCTCTACGAGAATTTCGCGTCGAATTTATCAGTGTTTGGAACTGACGATACATCATCGAATACATCCTTGGTGTTTGCCAGTCGACGAATTCCACGAGCAGGGGCATGTTGAAGATGTTACGTAACTCCAAGTCTCCGAGTCTTGGTTTCATTGTTAACATTTTGTCTCTCGATACGTTTCGATTGCGTCACACTCCCGATAGCGAATAAATAAAACACGTATTCGCTGTATTCGCCTTATACATTTACAATTGCTTTGCTGTCTGCTGCTGTGTGTTGTGTCGTGAAACATACGCTCATAAATACTCGGACAGCACACGAACGCATAGATTAACGATTGAGAACGATGCTTCGATGCTTTCCAGGGAAGGACTTAGCAGATTATAAATTTAAATTGTACGAAGAGATTTATCAACGTTGCGAGCAATGAATTGATCGCTGGCGGTAACGTGTGTTAGGGGGATTTCCTTCGCTGGGTGAAGATCACTTGTAACAGAGTAGCAGTATCGTTCGAAGATTCTTTCTGCCTGTAATTTAAGACACACTGTGTAAAATATTATACTCCCTCTGTCCGAAAATATGATGGTATACGTTTTAATATTCTTTTTTGTCCGAAAATATGGTATACATTTGCGAGAAAAATCAAATAAAACTAAAATTAAATATAAAAAAAAAAATATTAAATTCATTTTATTATCACAATATAACTAAATACAAATAATTTCAGTGTAATTCAAATTTCGTTAAAGTGAAATTTAGCCTTGTTGAACGCTTCTTCTGAACGTATATATTTTTCAGCTAATCGACCCTCGTGACAAAGTTTTACCTTATTTATATGAGGTGTTTTATAGGAATTTCCCCCTCCTGTCAGCATAATTGATTCCATACACGTTTGTAATGTTACAGAAACGTTATCAAGAGTATTTCTCTCTGATTTATTAAATGCATCTCGAACACATTCAATCAATTCATTGATAGCACCGTGTTCTAATTTTTCTTTGTTCTTCAAACTTGTACTTCACATTTTTTCCAGTTGAACTCTATAATTTTACGAAATTCTCCAAGGAATTCAAGTACGACAAATCACCGCTCACCGCCCAAAAACAAATTAATTTCTCCAAAAACGAGTTTCATACCTTGATCGTCGATAAATTTAATGGCTAATCTCAAAGGAAAAAGGTTTGTAACAGATTTGTACAAAATTACGAGCTGATTATCACGTTTCCACGAAGAATTACAATATACTCTCGCTACACTCGGTTCCATCGTTGATATTTTTCTCGTCGCTGTTTCTTTCACGTGAACTCTTCGATTTGTACAAAATCTTCCAAAGGAGTATATCCTTGGAAAATTTCGATGACAAGTCATCCGTGAATAAACGACGTGTATCACCGCTCACTCCCTAAACAAATTAATTTCTCCAAAAACGAGTTTCATAGTCGTTGATCTTAATCTTCGATTAAATTCCTCTCTCGGTTCCATCGTCGATATTTTTTCCTCGTCGCTATTTTTGCCAACTGAACTTTGTAATTTTACAAAATTTTCCGAGGAATTCAAGTACGACAAATCACCGTTCACCGCCCAAAAACAAATTAATTTCTCCAAAAACGAGTTTCATACCTTGATCGTCGATAAATTCAATGGCTAATCTCAAAGGAAAACGGGGTTTGTAACAGATTTGTACAAAATTACGAGCTGATTATCACGTTTCCACGAAGAATTACAAATTACTCTCGCTACTACACTCGGTTCCATCGTCGCTGTTTCCTCCACGTAAAAACTCTACGATCTCTACGAAATTCTCCAAGGAATTCAAGTACGACAAATTCCACGCGCACGCGCCCTCTAAACAAATTAATTTCGCCGAAACGAGAGTTTCATACCTTGATCGTCGACAAATTTAATGGCTAACCTCAAAAGGGGAAACAGTTTCTGACAGCAGATTGATGACAACAGCCCCTGAAAACAACGCTGGGACAACGCGGTCGCTCGATTATTTCATTGTTGGCGATTGTTTGCTCTACACCGGTGCCGACAATTGATAGGCCACGGAAAACATTGCACCACCGTTCCCGGTTCCCATCGGCCCGGAGTCGTCGTCCGCTTGCCAGCCATCCAGCTGATATACCCTCTAGTATACATAGTCTATGTATTCCCAAAGTAAGCCGCGGAAACGGCCGCGCGTTTCTTTGTTAATTAACGACCGTTTAATTACCCCAGCGTGGAAATTGGGCGGCCGTCACCGCGCACACCGGCGGGGGGGGGGGACGATGACTCGTAAATTTGTCCAATTTTTCGCCAACCGGACCCCTCCCCCGGTGTCCTGCTCGCGAGCAGAAATATCATGATAATTAGGCCAGCATGGGAAATAATTAACGAAATTCGTAAATTTCGTCGATTGCTAATTAACCGTCGTCGTCGTCGTTGTCGTCGTCGTCGTCGTCGTCGTCGTCGTCGTCCGAACGGGGAGAGATCGATAACAGCAGGTCGAATCAGTACATATCTCTGTAGCCCGGAGCGTCGTGCGCGAAAAACGTCAAAACGATAGTTTTCCACATTTTTTCTTCTTTTTCTCCTTTGTTGTTGCGTTTTTTTTTTTTTTTATTTATTTCCTCTGTATTTTATTTCGCGTTTTACCCCTTTCTCTCTGTCTGTCTCTCTCTCTTTTTTCTTCATTTTTTTTTTATTTTTTTCAATTTCGAAGACCGAACGTCCTCGGGCGATTCGGCCGATCGACGCCGCGGAATTCGTTTGTTATTACACGCAACCGCGTTAATTTAGTTCCGGTCGGGCTGGCGCGATACTTTCGCCCGGGAAATATATTCCCCTCCCCCCGCTCTCTCTCTTTCTCTCTCTCTCTCGCGAAAACTCGTTGATAATTATTTGATATTCGCTTGGCTGCCGAATAATTACACCTGTTTGTTCGTGGCATTTAATACAGCAAGTATTATTTGATTTCACGTCCCTACTTACTCGCCCGTGTTTTATGAAATTTGGCCGGCCAAGCGCGACGATATTGGCCCCCGGACCCGATATACACAGACAGAGAGACAGAGAGAGAGAGAGAGAGAGAACCCGCTCTCTCGCAGCTTGCTTTGGCCGGACCAATCGGGCCGACCTTCTCTCGCATCGTCCGAACGATACTCGCCGTAAAAACCGTGTCGTTCCGGTGAATCAGCCAGTCGAACGAAATAAAGCCAGAAGTGGAAAAAAAAAGGAGTGAGGGGGTGGGCCGGGGAGGGATAACGCTCCGGGAGGGAAAAATAGTTGAAAAACACGCAGCCTGTCGACGGTTTTATCTTTGCACCGCGATCCGCGGTTATTCGCCGTGTTAATTGCGCCGCGTATGTGGCTACATCTGTTGCGATCGGTTGCTCGCGAAGATCGCCAGTTGTCCGAAACTGAATTGAGAAATTCTTTCGAACTTTCAGAGGTTTCGTTCGAGGGGGAAATCAATTCAAGATGTTCTGATTTTTCCCGTCGTAGGCCGGGGAAACAATTTTCGTCAATATTTCGGCACAGAGACACTTGTTGTCGCAGTTCTCATTGCCAAGTTCAATTTGTTGGAAGAAGTGTTCCTCTTCTTCTTCCTCCGAAACACGTGTCGAACTATTTCGCAGTTTTGAAATTTGAAATTAACTGCCAGCAAAAGCGTCGGTGTTAACGAAGTGGCAGAGAGGCAACCGGTAAAATCCCGGTGAAAAACCGGAGGAATCCCGATCCAAGATCTAATGATAATCCGCGGCTGGCTATAAAAGGGGGGAAAAAGGAGGAACGCGAGATCCTCGTGTATCCGGCGAAGATCTAGAAAGAGAACCTTTCTCCCGGGACGGACAGGCTGGGAGAAATTTATCCTCGAAGTGGAAATTTTCCAGCTTCTCGTCCACTTCTGCCACCTGTCGGAAAACGTATCCGCGAAATAACAAAAAAAAAAAAAAAAAAAAAAATATAGGGAAAGATATAAATACATCGAGATATCGACGAAGATACGTAAACGTAAAATTGAACGTGGGAGAAAGAGACGATAGAATAGGCAACAATTGTGTCCACTTTTCCATTAACTTTTCGCCGGAATTATTTTTTCGTTCTCCCTTCTTTGCAGTCGTCGTTATTTCCATTGATTTTTCCCTCGCGTTTTCCTTCTATTCGTCACGTGTGTCTGTCTTTCTCTTTTCCGCCAGACGAAACGAAATTCTCTCTCGAACGTCGAAAGAATTTCTTCGCGTACGCTCGGACAAACTCCGCCGGAGCTTCTCCGGTTCCTTGGTTTTTTTCACGAGACAACGGTGAGACAACCGTCTTTTCAGCGGAGTCAGCTTCGAATTTAAACCTTCGACCCCCGTGATACGCGCACACACACACACACATATACACGTGCGCGTACCGCACTTCGGTGTGTTTTAATCCGAAACGTACGTTAGGTTCGGGGGGTGGAAACCGATACTCGAAAGAACGAACACAGAAGGTGAACACCAGAATCTCGCTCATGGCTGTTTCGATTTCGTCTCGAAACTTTTTTACAGTGAAAGGATGCTGGGGAGGAGGAACAACACGTGCCAGAGAGATCGAAGTGCGTTCACTCCGGGGCGATCTGTGCGAAACACTGGACAAGTAATTTGATATATCACGGGGGTGGCTCGTAGAAGTAGGAAATAAGAATTCTGCGAAATAAATTATACCTCATCGAGATATTTTTTTCTTTTTTTTTTTTTCTTTTTTTTGCGGGGAATTAATTTAGGTTATTAGACGATTAATTATTGCAGAATAAGCTACGCACAATAATTTACTGTATTACTTCTTTGCTAGATTCAATTCCGGTAATTTCGTAGAAATCTACGTTGTCGAAGGTCGATTTCGTCGAGACGATTGTATAAAAAAATTCAGGAATCATTCGACCGTATTTTATCACGAAGTAATTGCAATTCTACTCTGATTATCAATAATCGGTTTCCCCTCGAATGAAACGAATTTGCCGAACTCTTTCTTTGCAAACAGCTGTTTGCTGCAAATGAAAATTTCGGGAAACGTTTCAACTCGATATCAACGACGACGAATTTCAATAAAAAGACAGTGACTGCTGCACGACGTATGAAAAAAAAAACAGTCTGTTGTTTCGTTTCGCGTTCGTTTCTTCAAACCAAAAAAAAAAAAAATCGAACGATCGGGCGACTCGTTGGCAAAAGGAAGGAATGATTACGTACATCTAAATAAAATCGCCAGCCAGAGTATCGTTAAAATAAAATTAATTAAATTTCCGCAGTAATTGAAATTTTAATTAACTTCATCGGACGATGTAATCGACGCGCTTCCTCCGTGTTACATTTGATTCCGTTTCCGTTCTCTGTGTTTATTTTGTTATTTAATTAAGAAATTTCAATCGTTGTGCACAACGAGGGGTAGAGGAGTGGAGAGAGAGAGAGAGAGAGAGAGAGATGAACTAACTGTTCAGGAATCAGGGCGTGGGACAATCGAGGGTGAAAAAAGGTGGTATAACGAGAGAATTTTTTCCATCCAGGCTCTTTGGTCCTTTTAACGGAGCAAAGAACGATCCTGACTCCTTTGTGTTGCTCGCTTGGTCGACCCCTTACAGAAAGAGCCATTTAACGGGGCGCATCCCTTTTGTCTTCGTCCCGCTTCACTAGCGATAGAACCCGACGGACAATTTGAAATTAGACGTTGCTCAACGTCTCGCGGAATCTCTCCATCTCTTTTGATCAGTTTCACTTTTTTCAGTCGTTCCGATCGCGTGTTTTCTCGTGCGATTACATTTTTCTTTTGTAGTTCGCAATTCTGTACATTGATACGGAGAGTTAGTTTGTGCACGTGTGTGCGAGAGTGAGAGAGAACAAGGAATTCAGGCATATATATGAGAATTTACATGCTTGTTAATGAAATTTATCTTGTGATTGCAGTTTCGCGTGTCAGTGGAACGTGTTCGTGTGATAAATAGATTTTAATCATATACGAAACATGTAGAAAATTAAAGAACTTCAAAATATAGAGTATTTCGTCAGACTGAACAAGTCTGAAAAATAACGATAAAAAGATCCCCGTGCCGGGATGTTTTTTCTTCAAGGTTATCCGAACTGCGAAGGGAATGGATTAATTACTTATTTCCAAGTTTAATAAATTCTTCCTCGGACGAGATTTTTTTTTCACCTTTTCGAGCGGGGTTAACACGTTAAACGTACCGGTTCTTCGTTTCTTCCGCAAACCGCGCTGCACTTCCGCAAACCACCCTCGCAAATCGACAGACCATCGACCACCCCTCCCCCGCCTACGTGGAAACGCGTGCGTTTGCACATTGCGTTCGTACGTGCTCGCGAGTTTTCTCATCAAAGCAAACTAATTACGTGGCTATCCAGGCCGCCCGTGTTCGCGCGATCGCAGGATCGTACGATTCCTCGTGTTCGTACGATGAAATTTCAGACCGAAACCGGCGTACCGGTGGCTTGCTACCATCCGCGAAACACACGTGGAAAGAGGAAACACGCGAAAGCAGCTATCCGCTGATATTAAAGATTCAAGAATCCGAATAATCAAAAGATCCGGCCGGATCGAAACTGGGTTTCAAAGACCCGCGAGAGAAATTCAAATGTCTAGCGATCATCTCGCGACGTGCTCGACGACGATTCGACGTGGACAAAAATCATGAAAGTCGTCCAACGATTCAACAGATTTAACAGATGATCGGCGAACGATTCAGCGATTACAGAAATTTAAGGAAAGCGTGGAAAATCGAAATATCAAAAAAAATTCAAATCTATCTAACGATTCAATATTTCCGAATTTAAGCGTTCAATGATCCTAAGATTCAACATATGTATACAGACGATTTGAATAATTGAAAAGTTCACAGGAACGTAAAAGGGAAAGGAAGAGGAAGTGGAAAGTCGAAATACTAAAGAAATTCATAATGTTTCAGAATTTCCGAATTTGAGCGTTCGAATATGTAACAGACGACTTCGAACATTCAGTGATTCGAAAATGAAAGAGGAGTGAAGAGCGCGGGAAATCGAAACGGTCCAGAAATTCAAAGATCCAAAACAATCAAATACCTAATGGTTCAAGAACTCCGAATTTGAGTATTCAACGATCCTAAGATTCAAATATGTATACAGACGATTTGAACGTTCAACGATTCAAAAATTCGAGAAAGAACGTGAAAGAAGAAGAGAAGGCGTGGAAAATCCAAATATACCTATAAATTCAAGGTTGATCTGAACATTCAGATTTCTAAATGATGTAAATATTCAATGATTCAAACATTCAAAGATCCAAAAATTCCAAATCTAAATGTCCGAAGATCAAATGTCTAACGAATGATCTAGACACTGAATGCTTCAAAAATTTGAAAGAGAACGAAACAGGAAGGAAAAGCGTGGAAAATCGAAATATCAAAAAAATTCAAATATCTAACGATTCAAAATTTCCGAATTTGAGTATTCAGTGATCCTAAGATTCAAATACGCGACTCGAACATTCAATGATTGAAAAATTGAAGGAGCATGAAAGGGGAAGGAAGAGCGTGAAAAATCGAAATATCAAAAAAATTCAAATATCTGACGATTCGAAATTTCCGAATTTGAGTATTCAATGATCCTAAGATTCAAATACGCGGCTCGAGCATTCGACGATTGAAAAATTCAAGGAACATGAAAGGGAAGCGAAAAGAGAGCGTGGAAACCCCAAGTATGCAAAAGTGCTCAATGATCGTCGAACATCTCAGCGCTCTCGATGACTCGAGAAAATAAAAATACTCAATGATTCGAATATCCGATCGTCTAAAATCCAACGTACTCGACAGTCCAAAATATCAGATAAACTGAATGATTCAAAGAGCACACACGAGCAGCAGCAGCAGCGCCATACGTAAAATGAAAAAGAGAACGTACCCTACCATACGTCAGTACGCGAATAAAGAGAGAAAGAGAGCGTTGATAGAAGAGAGGGTTGATCAGCGATCGCTTAACGTTGAAGCAGCAGCAGAAATTGGATGGAAAGATGAGCAACGGATGAAAATACCGACGAAAACGAAATGGACGTTGCTTCGGGGGCTAAACAGTAGCGCGCCAACGAGAAATGAGAGCAAGGTTGGGCGAAGGGCGGCATTTGATGGAAGCAATAGGGGTAAAGGAGGGGGCAGGGGAGAGCTTCGTTAAATAATTAATCGATCCGTAACCGCACCCGACTGTCGAGGGTTTCTTCCTATTTTATCCCGGTTCGCGCAAACGTTACGTTTTCTCAGCTTTTCCCATACTGCTTTTCCCTCGCCCCCCCTCCCCACCCCCCTCGCACAGCGCTCGTGAATCTCGCTCTCGGTTCAAAGGTGAATGACGTGTAAGAGGTGAAGAGAATCAAAGCCAAAGAGAGAGAGAGAGAGAGAGAGAGAGAGAGAGAGAGTCAATCGATGGAAAATAGGATAGTTGGTTCGTTCTTCTCGTTCGTTTTCCGGCGGAGCAGTGCGTTTCCGGTGATTGAGAGTTTTGGAGTTGATAGAAGAATCGCGGATATGTCGTTTTCTTCTCTCATCTCTTTCAGCCGAGATAATTAAGATTTGGAATGACAGACATCTCGGATGTAGATCAATTCGAACAGACGGAGTTTTTAAAATTTTCTTTCCACCATTTAGACGTGGATTCGAAATTTCAGTAATTTCTCGTATTTTTTTTTCTTTTCTTTTTTTATATCGTATTGTGAAATTTTTCTTTCTATTCAATTGTGATTATATTATATTAATTATAATGTTAATATTATATAGTATAATGTTAATTATATTATATTAATTATAATGTTAATATATTATATTAATTACAATATTTAAATATAATTTCTGGACATTAAATTTCTCTGTAAGCAGTCGATATTGGTTGTAACGTTATACAAACCTTCTTTTTATTCTATCTTTTGTATTCATCAGACAGTTACTTTATATTACATACAATATTTTATTATTTCATTATTTCTCAAACTCAGACTAACGTGTCTTTTCTCTTTTTTTTTTTTTGTTTCAGGTACGTAGCTACTGACAGTGTTCTAATAACTTGCGAATGATCAACCAACGAAATTTCACGAGATGTGGTAAGAACAATTTGTATGCTGTAGATCGTTTTCTGTTCGATTGCCTGTTTCCTCTGTACACCGTGCGTATATAGCACCGAAATATTTCAGTTTTAAAGAAATTTCGCGTATCGATGCCACTGGTGTTGATCTACCAAGTATCAAGTAATAATTAAAATATTATAAACGCGTGTTTATGATATTTAACCAATCAAAAAGTCTAAACGGCGATATAATTTCAGGAAAGATATTTAAAAAAAACCTGAATGGCAAAGGACAGAATTTAAATATAAATTGATTGAAAAGAGACGAAAAAGAAAAAAGAAAAGTGAAATATCACGTTGACCGCAGCAGTCCTTAACGTGTTAGACGAGAGAAACATTTCAATTTCAGAAAATTTCTCTTTCGAACTTTTTCGAGTCGCTGTTATTATTAACAGACTTTTCACACGGCTTTGATGAACCTTTCGATGAAAACTGTCAAAAAGCGTGTTAAGCATCGATGCTTTGGCGAACAGTTGGGCGCGTGATCGATGCCGATTCGTCGAAAGCTTTTGTATCTCGTTCAATTTACAGCTGGATGGGAGACAGTTTGCGGGGGTCTGGAACTTTAATGAAATTCGAAATTTCGTTGCTATTAATTCCCCAACAACGGTTCGGATAGTAGCGATTCGGGTGCCGTATTATAAGCGGCCACGAGATCGTTGTTGTATCGCGAATGAACCAGCCGTGGCGCATTCCAGCGGTTTCCACTCATTATGCGCAGCCGGTTATTACAATATTTTCATCCTTCGTGGCCCCGCTTTATTACGCCACGCGGCGGCATTAATCGTGATATTTATAAAAGATCGCATTCTTTCGCGAGGTTGCGAGCGGAGAGAAACGGGTTCCGACTGCGCGTTTTAACGCGCAAATCGTGTACTAGCGAATTATTTCTCAAATTTTCGAATTTCAGAACTTCTTTTCTTTTTTAATGAATTTCAGTTTCTTTAGGAGATGTTTCTCTGGGGATCAGATATATATATATATATATATATATATATATATATATCGTCTGGATGATTCAAATAAATGAATTTTCGAGTTTCTTCGAAGATTAGTCGAGAAAATTGTCACAGAAAAGACAGTCGTTCTAAATAATGCTAAAAATATAAATTCGTAAATACCAAAACTATAAATTTATGAAACGTGTCCTCGTGAAGGAAGTATATGCAACTTGCACGTAATTTCAATATAATTAATATTTAACATTGAATTTTCTATAACATTGAAATGAAATTATCCTCAAGCGTACGTACGTAGACTCTGTGAAAATGAATTACGATATCGGGTTGCAAAAGCTTCAGAAATTCGAAAGTTCTCTCAAAGTTAATTCGAAGCTAAAAGAAAAAAAAGGAAAGGAAAGAAAAAAAAATATATATTAAAACACGACTCAAAAAGTAGCGAATTATTTATCGTCACAAATTTCGAGTTTTCAAGCTTTTTTTTTTAATGAATTTTAGTTTCTTTAGGGTTGTTTCTAGAGATAAGATGTATA
>WIUT01008383.1:0-10704 GCA_010645135.1 Tetragonula clypearis | reverse complement strand
TATAATATTTATGATTACTTCTGTGAAATATCGAATAAAAGGAATAACTTACGTGAATAATTGGAGGTTTATCAAATGAATTTCCATGCGATTTTTGCTAATTGATGATGATCTAGAATGAATGAAATTTTTTTATTTAAAGCTCCGTTCTTTTTTTTTTTAGGAAACACAAGTTTGAAAATCTCTCACCCATACTTGAGTTTGACTGAGTAGAAATAAATAATTGGCACGAGAACAAAGACGCTTGGTTTTCGAGAAAATTAAATTTGAATATTTACTATATGTATGTACATCTATCGAATCAATTCTTAGTGTTCTTCGAACACGTTGAAACTTCAATCGAAAATTAAGCCTTAAATGGTAAATTTTTATTTCGTTTTGTTATTTATTTTTGCTAATGGAATAGCATTGGTTAAATTCAAGTATATTTGACAAATTTTTCAAACCCGATTTTTCCCGAAAATGAGGTCCCAAAAATGGAAAAATTCTATTATTATTACTATTCTATTATTATATTATACTAATCTATTATTCTATTATTCTATTATTATATTATACTAATCTTCCATTCTATTATATTATACTAATCTATTATTCTATCTATTATATATCTATTATTATTCTATTATTAAAAATTCTATTATTATGTTATAAATTCTATTCTTTATTACATCTAAGAGTGCCATTTTTCTGATTGTACTAGTGAATCGTAAATATCGTGTGGTATAAATGTATACCACATTTATTTCCGCTCCTTTTCGAAAGAATCCGCTTTCGTAATAAAGTCTTGCATTATTTGAGACGATGGATTTTCTATCTGCGAAATTTTTCTCAACACTGTCCGTTTAACGTTTCTGATTATTAATAATGTTCTTTCCCTTTCCGCGAAAGCTTGCCAGCTTTTACGAGAATTGTGTGCAACGTTTGCAATTTCTCTCTGGCGACATTTTGCCACGCGACAGATCAGAAATCCGCAGTTGATTTATTTTTTTGATATTATTTTACAATTCATAACAACAAAAATATAAAAACGAATCTATTTTTCTATACGAGTACATACCGATTTTACTTTCGTAATTTAGTTAGATTAATTAAACGATTCGCGACAATTAAACACAACGATCTTACATTTATTCAGAACGCGGATTTTTATACAAATTTATATTTCTTTCTAAAAATAATTCCCTTCATTTGTTAAACAACAAGATTTAATTTGGACGTTGAATTTGCCACGAGTGCAGAAAAATCCCAGAGTCTTTTGACGAAGAATCGGTAAACGAATTTTCATTAACAACTGTACAGAGAGAGAAGAATCTTTCAGAACCTCTGCAGAAACCTTTCTGAAATCTTGAATTATTTCACAGCGCCGGACGTACAATGTGTACTCATTATATTATCTTACGAAGGCGATCAAGGAATCCAAGCTGGGATTTCATTCGATTGTTGGGAAGATCGATTGCCGCGTAGAAGAGCCGTTGTTGCGGATCGAGCCGGTGTGATTCGACGGGAAGAAAATGGGGACGCGATTAATTTTCGCGCGATGGTGAATCCGCGCTGGTTCGGGCGCAAACGGAGCAACAACGGGCCCGTGGAAAGGCAATGCGTCTTTCGTCCGGTCAGGCCTTGCCGCGTCTTCCGCTATACGTCCGGTAATTGCGTTTGTGTGTAGCCAGGAAGTTTTATTCGGCTGGCATTTATTCGGCAACGAAGAGACAGCAGCCCACTTAGGAGGAGAGACAAATGTATTTACGTCGTGAATCTGCCAGGAAACCCGCATCCACCTTTCAAGCTTACCCCGTTTATCCGGGGATTCTCGCAAAATTACGGGAAGCTTTCGCGACTGGTATTTCGACCGTGAGGAAAGAAAAGGAGGAACAAAGGAGAGGAAAAAAAAAAGAGAAGAGAAGGAAAAGGAAAAGTAAGAGGATGAGAAACGAACGGAAGATGGGAGAATGGTTAGGAACAGATCGCGCCGTGTACGGCATTAGCGGCGGTTAATTCTTGGTCGCTTTCTTCGATCCTTCCCGGTAACACGATCCTCCCTCTCCGCAGCAGAAGCCGAGCATCCTGTTACCGATTATTAGGTCGCTCGACTACGAAGCCTCAAAGATCAATCGGTCGTTTCGTCAACCGGTTGATCCCGAGGATTGACGGCCACTGGCAAATTGACACCGCGATCAAGGCGTCGATCGCTGCAGCTATACCTAGCAGATCTGCAGCGATCTGGATCCAGGCAAGCCGCGTAAACGAACATGCACGTGTAAACGCTGCTTCGATAATAGATTCCCCATTTGGAGTTCAGAGTTCCACGGTGAATCTGTAACTCCGGCGATCAAACTGCTTGCAAAGTTTGTCGCTCGAATCGAATGGGAGTTTGGGTAACTCGTACCCAAGCCTCGGCTCTTCCCTCTTGTACACGGCTATGTACGTACATGCGCCTATATACATATATGTATACACGTATGACTTTGCGCTCTCTCTCTCTCTCTCTCTCTCTCTGCTCTCTCGCTCTCTCAGAGTTCAGTGTCTCTTCTCTTCTATGTACACGTATATGTGTGTGTGTGTGTGTGTGTAACGTGCACGTATACGCGTGAACATGTGCGGTTCACGTCCCAGGGACTCCAGTTGACTTGACTGCCTCTCCTCGGCGGCGGCGGCGGTCCTGTCTCTCTCTCTCTCTCTCTCTCTCTCTGTCTCTCCTCTCGCGCATTGTCGATGCCGCGGCAAAGTATCCGGGAGTTTTTCCTTCCTTCCGATTTCAGCTTCCACTCGTTTCCGGTCTTAGCCGTCAGACGATGTACCATTAAAGTGTTTCCCCGCGACAGTCCCATATGTGTCGTGATGCGGCAGCATGCATACTGCATAAGCGACGCCCGTCGTTTGCCAACCGAAAGCGCGCTTTCTCTTCCAGGAGTTCCCCCCTCCCCCCACCCGCCCCGCGGCACAGGGAATTGCGATAATACCTCGCGGTGAAACCACCAGGCTGGTGGAATCGCTGTTGTACTTCGACTACTTCGCCCAGCCGCGAGCTTGTATATATTTTTTCACGTAACAACGGGGGAAGGTCGTTTCGTTTTCGCGGGATTGCTCGCTACAACGCGATTTTTCCTTTTTTTTTCTCTCTCTCTCTCTCTCTCTTTTGTTTGTTTGTTGAGCGAGGCGATCTACTTCGAAGGAAGTATTATTCAAGATGTTTAGCTTCAAACCGAGTATTCGGCCAAGTCTGTGTTTTTATTATCGCAAGGATTGCTACCATTTTGCGATCGTTATCTGAGAAATGAACGCGTACGATCGCGTCCGGATCTTTTTAAACGATAGCAACGGACGATATTTTTCTACAGATTATCGGATTAATAACAGCAAAATTGACGGACTGATGATTTCTTGTCAAAGAAACATCATCATGCTGTACGAGATTATTTTTCTAATACATAATCGAAGCATTGTATGCGTCGTATAAAAGAAAAAAAATGGAAACTTTGTCAATATTTTCCAAAATTGATGACTGATTACAATTAATAACGATATATGATATAATCACAAATACAAACTGCGACAAGTATTCGTTTCAAATTTTTATAACATTTGCAGATATACAAATTTAGATTTCTCTCGCAAATGTTACGTTCCTTTTATTATAACAATACCGATCACATGTATCCGACGTGTTACTAAATGCTTCGCTATTTTTATAAAATCATGCTCATAGCATAGTCATCTTTTTTTTTTTATGTAATATCGAAATCCATTGTCATACGATGCTACAAGCTGATTTCACCAATAACACGATTTACTGAAAACTGTTGCAATCCAAGGATCGAACAACAATTTTGCTATCGAGTGGAGATGTTAAATAATACAGCGGTGGCTTAATTGAAACTGATTCACGTGCGAAATTTTTCTTTGTTGCATCTACAAACCGAGAGAAAGAGAGAGGAAAAGAAATGTTAAATAATCGGGGCCAAGTATGACCAACGAATATGTAACGAGGCGCGGTCGGAATTTTTAAGAAACATGACCTTCGTCGAGTTAAAGGAGTATCGCTGTTGCAACAACCAGCCACGAAACTGACAGAGAGGACACTTCTACGAATGTAGAAACAATGCAGGTGAGACCGGGCCAATTCTCTCAAGCATAAATAATATCTTTTCGTTTAGCAACAATGCACGGGGTCTTGAAACAATGTCGCGAACTTTCCAACGGTAGTTCTTAAGCTTCCGCCGCTGGTAGCGGATTTTTGTAACAAAGTTGCACGGCGTTGCAAATCGTTTGGAAGCGTTTCTGTTCGTTACCGCAGTATCGTAAGCTATTCTGGAATAGCCTGGCGTATCCTACGGCGGTTTTTCACTATCGCGAAAACACGACGTCGCACGACACAACAATTCGCTCTTTTTTAATTTCGCAGAAACATTAAGTGGATCTTTCTTTTTTCCTTTTTCTTTCTTTCTCTTTTACTCGCTATGAAATCCGTCACGAAAGTCCGAACGTTATATCTGTAAATTTTTAATAAAACAAGGATCTCAAATATATAAATTATTTATTCGTAGGCGTATTGCATTTGTTTCTTGCATTTGAAAGATATAAATAAGTAGGAACAAATATCAATTACTACGTATAACACACATACACACGTATCTATAATTATCATGAGGATGTCAAAGTGCACGTATTTTTATTATTACTACTGTGTAATTATAATAATATGATATTATAATATTATAATATTATTATAATCACGTCAAACATCGAAATCAATTTTATCTGCATTTTTCACTATATAATCGTAGCTCGGGTGTGATTTCAACCAACACACAAAAACTTAGAAAATTTATCTTCCTTTCATAAAAGGTACGTGAAAATTTGACGGACGTGCGTAGATTTCTGTGACAGTGAAACGTGTTACATCGTCGAGCTGTTGTTGCCTCGCTTAACGGCGTGTAACGTTAAACTACAATCCGATCGATCGAAGATTTGTCGGACAAAACTCCGTGTACCATCAAAGGAAAGCAGAGCGAGATCTCGAAATAGAGAATCTTGCCAGTTGATTTAATAAATTTGCCGGATTTATTTCGAGCTGTTCTTTTGTCTCTCTTCTCGATCCCGGTTGCCGCGATAATGGCGCGCGGCTTTCTATTCGCCGCGCCGTCAAGGGAAAGCGATCAAGCGTAAAAGTGTTTTCGAGTGTGTGTTGCTCACCGGCATCATTGACGGCGAAGCGAAACCGTGAGCTTCCTGGCACAACGAATATTTTAACACCTGCGAGCGGATTTCATCCTCCGCATCATCCTCCATCCTTATATATATATATATATATATATATATAGCAGCCTTCCCTGTGGATTTAACACTGAAGAGCACTTATCGCTCTCTTGCACTCTCCTCCAGTCACAACTAAATCGTCCTGCTCAAGTTCGACTTCTAGGTGTGACCTCTCGCCGTCTCTCTTTCTCTCTCTCTCACTCTCTCTCTTTCTCGCTCTTCTCAGCTTCCTTCGCTTTCTGCCAGTGTTTCATCCTTCCCTCTCCATCCTGACACGACGCCTGCTTTGCCAATCTTCCATTCCTCTAGGTTCGCTGCTCGAGGACCGTCTAACGGACCGTGCCACGGTTAGGGAAATACGGTGAATTCCGGCGAGAATAGAAACCGGAGCTCGATAATAACCGAGCAAAGTCCATTATGACGCGTTTAAGGATTTACGCGGCGGGATTATCGATGCCCTGGGAAAAAAAAAGAAAAGAAAAGAAAAGGAAAAAAAAAGACGAAAAAAGGAAGGTTGGAACCGTTTCCTCCAGTCCCCCGTGCCACCGTCACTTCCTGCCGTTTCTTCTTCATCTGTTTTCTCTTTCTGTCTCTCTTCTCTTTCTCTCTCCGTTTCTCTTGCAGAGCAGCACCGCGACCCGTTGCACCCTCTTTGTGAGATTTACCTCATCCTCGACTCGCACCGCTTCGCCCTCTCTCACCAACCACCCTGATCTCTTATTCTTCAATCTCGTACCGTGCTCGTAAAGGATTCAAAAAAGATTGAAAAAAGATTTGCTCGTCCCGCTGTTAAGAAAGTACAGGCGCACCAGGGTGAGGAGGAGGAGGAGGAGGAGCAGGCTCGAGGGAAAGTCACGAAGAACATTGAGGTCTAAGAGTCGCGGGGGATCGCGGCGTGGCCGGGGCACTTTGCCTCGCCTCGATAAAATAACTTTAAAAATTAAGGCTACCGACGGTTAATTCCAACGTCAGACGGCATCTTCGCCCGTCGGGCGGGGGAAAAAATAATCGCTCAAGGGCTTACGCTGCGATAGGGTAACGGAAGGCGCTGTTGCAAAGTAACCCGGCTAATCTGCATTATAAAACACTTGTTGGTAGTGCGCCTCGGTTACCCGTAGCTGCCGTCTGAACACCGATATGCAACGTTAACAGCCACGGGGTCAAGTCCAATACGTACCTACAATACGTAAATCAAGTTCAAGATGGTTCTCGATTGTCAGTCGAAGGTGGAAATATTAAAATCGATTCGCTTGCAATGCTATTGTGTAAAACAGGTTCAATATATATTTCATCAAGTTCAGCGTATCACCTATAAGTAAGGCCGTTTTTTTCTTAATATTGTGTACAATTTTATTTTATTTAAGAGTTACTATAGATTCAATTTAATAATAGTATTAATAATATTAATATTGATTTAATAATCAAGCACACTGTGTCGGTATATTTAATTGAATATATTTAACTGAAATACAGGTTATGTTATAATACGTTAAATTATTGTCACTAGATGGCAATGTTTATTAAACTTGGAGAGAACGACGTTACTTATGGGCATCCCTAACGCAAGTACATTTTACAAAAAACAAGTTCGATATTTTATGGGTTTCGAGAGTAAAAACGTTTTAATCAGCACATTTCGTATAAATACCTGCAAGTTTCAGAAACATGTTCATAGTTCGACGTTCGTAAGACTCGAAATTTTCACAAGAGTTTGGATCTTGGAAAATGAAAAATTGTGATTAGAGAAAATCCAAAGAAGTCCAAAGTGACATTACTTGTACAGGATGTTCGATTTTGACCTATATGAATTAATCGTTTAATTAAATTGTTCGTTAATCTAAAAAAAGAAAAAAAAGGGTCTCACCTCCATTTCTTTTTTAAACAGACCGATATATTTTTCAACGCATGGACCGATGCAGCTCATTATTTTCTACAAAATTATGTTAAACTATTTACATCGAGAAATCGTTAATTTAGCGGATATTTCGATTTTACTGCAGTTTTTCTTGTTTAAATAAAATACGTAACGCGATTTCATTACGGGACAGTCGGAGAGGTTACTTCCTTCGTCGTGCTGGTCTCTGCTGGATATTTCCTCGCATTCTATTAGCGCAAAAGTTTTCTACCACGTCGCCCGGAAAAACAAGAGAACAGTGTTACCGTTTCGCCGTTTCTTATCGTTGCGATCCTGATTGGTTTTCGAAAAATTCGAAGCCACCGGAACGAAAACTCGGATTTTCATCCCTCGTTCGTGTTGAAACAGAATTACTAAATGTACAAATTAATTCGCCGCCTTCGCTATTAATTGATCGTTGTAAATTTATTTTGAGCTCGAATCTTCTTTCTTTGTGCACAACATTTCAAATGAAATATTGAGCTGTGTATCATCAATCAAGTTTTATCCTATTATAGTTTAATTACAACCTATATTAAATAAGGAATAACATTTGCGCGATTCACTCAAGTGTAAGCTTTAATTTGTAAATTAACTCATTGTAAAGTTTGTGCAAGCTTACGATCCTTCGGAGTTTAAACTCGAGAATTCTTGCAAATTTAGAACATGAAAACAAAATTATTAGTATCGGATGATATGTAAAAAATTACTTTGATCAATTGTGCGATATTTTGAAAGAGAACTACATGTAATTTTTTCATCATATGAAACATATTCATAACTAATAATTAGGATTTTTGAAAAACTGAGAGTACACAAGCACATAATATACAGAAATATCTGCGTAAAATATAGAAAGTATGTGGAGTATATTGCATCGGAAATTCGAAAGTACAAAAACGTCACGACGATACGCAAAATTATACAAAATATCCAATATTCATTGATATAATATTTATTAATATTTAATGGATGAAAAAAGTTTCCACTGAGACTTCGTTTTTTTAAAGATGTGTTAAAGACACATAAAAATCCGCCGTTTGTTTGTAATGTACAGCACACAAAACAAACTTTTCTTCTGTTCCGTTCCTTTCGAGTGATGTTCATAAAAATTTCAAAAACGCATCTTATCAATAATTGTCAACTATATCAATCTCGCAGAATAGTATTGACTGCAATGTCGTTCGATAAACAGCATGTCAGACACTGCATTCTCTTTGCGTTTCAGTTGAAAAGTGCAGCAAAAGCAACGGAAGAAGCGATGTGTTCCTCACTTTTTCCCTTGTGAAACTTATTCAACAAGATTTAATCCCTTTAGGCTACCATTTATTTTAATCGCCTCTGTGTCATCTGGTTGACCCTGAAGAAGTCCAATCGTTGCAATCTCGTTCAAATTAATAGTTGCAGTCTATATATGTCATTATTTGAAGATTCGTGTAGCCCTCCATTATATCATTATGTTTCTAACGCTGCAAAAGGAAAATTGATGAACACCTATCAATTCGGTGCAAATTATGTAAATTGGAATTATATTCGACTAAAATTGAAAGATGTTTAAAAAGATCATTATTGAGCTTTCTGACTGAAAATGTCATTGCAAATTTTTCTACAGGAAAATGGCTGAGATAGATACATACGATGCGATGATTTTACAAAAACGCGATGAAACGTTAAAGTGCGAAATATTAAATTTTTACTAAATTTTTATCCTGGCAAATGAAATTAGTAATTAATTCGCGACTCTTCCATTTTCCACGAGTTTCGATTCGCGAAAGAATCGAAATATACGAAATATAAGTTTCCGGAAGGAGGAATTAATTGATAAATCTAATAATTTGGACATTTCTCGACGTATGACACACGGATGCAGCTTGGACAGAGCCCTCCGATATTTCGCGCACGATTCCGAGAATATGGAAAAATCGATATTTACCGGACCATTCGGCGCGTTTTTTTTTTTTTCTTTTCTTTTTCACCCGTACGAATCACGCGGTCCACTCACGCACGAACGACGTGATCGCCAAAATATCTGACCTCGTTCGTCTTCGTCTTGCCTCTCGTAAAAAAAAAAGAAGAAAAAACACGTCACGGCGACTCGATTGAATTTTCGCCGCGTGTCAAACCGTGGCCGATCGAACGTGTCAGCGGGGACGATTCGTCGACGATCTCGCTTGTAAACGTTGTGACGATGCTGCGTAGACGTTGGTCCGACTGTCCACGCTTTTCATCCGCTTCACCTCGTAGCAGAGCCTCGAACAGATTCCAATTTAGATCGGTCTGTGGCTGGTGTGTCGGCTAAGATGTGGCCACGATGGCATGACCAATGTCATCGGGGTGTTTTCCCGGAAAAGCGGCTCTCTTTCCTACGAATGGAGTGCGGCCAAGTGGATCGTGTATATACAAATAAGCTGGCGGCCCGGAAATTAAGGATCACGGACAGGAAGAAGGTGCAGAGCGCGATCGCCCTGGTAGCTAGATAAACGAGTCAGATCTTCAGACTCAACGTTTTTCCTTTTTTCTTTCTTTTTTCTTTCTTTTTTTTTCTCTTATTTTAACAACGACAGACTACGACGAATATAATTGAACTACTAAAGACAGGCTTTATTCACAATTCATTAAATCGTTTCTTAGTGTATTCAAATCTATGGTGGCACGCAAAAGTATTTATGAATATATTTATCGTATTGAAACGCTGATCAAAGCTTTAAATAAATATAAGTTTCTTTCTATTATTCAAATTTATAGTGTGCAAAATGATATTCAAACGCTTGACTTAATATATGAGAATTGAAACGTTAGTCACAAGCTTCGTAAATTTTTCTTTGTTAGTGATAACACACAGACGTACATACACCGATTTATAAAAGTAGTCGATCATAAAAAAAAAAAAAAAATAGAATCACTGTACTTTGTACAAAGCCTTTTTCATTATTATATTTTCATTTATATTGAAATTTATAATAATATACGAAAGCAGTCAAACATTAATGTCAATGTACGACGTTTGTACACGTTCTTTCTTATTTACTGTTAATATTCAAATATCATATAGTGACTTTCAAAAGTATTCAAACACTTATATACAAAACTTTTTTATATAAATACACATTATGTGCACTGCGTGAAATATTTTGAAATTTTATGGATTAACACGATTATAATGGCAAAATTTAAAAGCAATCTGTTTTATGTTCGACAAAAATTTAGTATACAGCATGAATAGCTATCTTGAGCATATAAGTAATCAGTGTGAAAAATAGCTATTAAGACTTATTGATACAATGAATTGTGAGTGTTTAAACACTCGTGTAATGTTCGTGAAGTTTGTTACTTGCATTGGATATCTTGTAATCTTTATATTTCTAGATTTTGCTGCAGGCTTGACAAATATAGCCATGATCAATCAAATCAGCTTCGATAACTTATTAATGTTAATTTTTTGAAGATAATTGTTCAAATTATTTGGCAAATTCTGAGAAATATTTCTGTAGTATATATTTTATATGTAGACGATAAAAATGATTTACACTACTAATCTACAGTTATATATA
>WIUT01008382.1:0-10707 GCA_010645135.1 Tetragonula clypearis | reverse complement strand
ATATATATAATCATGCTTTTGATCGTACAAGTAAGTAGAAAGGTAATTAACTGGGAGACTTTGTCCTGCTGTGTGGCAGTAGATTCAGTCAGCGTGCAGTCAGCCACGCAAACACGGGGCCCCGAGATGCAACGTCTCCTGTTTATATTGTTTCCTCGCGGGGCAGTTCGTTGCTACGTAACTGCATCATTTCTTGTTAAAATGGAATTAGCCAAGAGCTTCGCCGTGAAACATCGCGCGACACGGGAGGTAATATTTAACAGTGGGAAAGGAATTACGCTGCGGCGAGGCAGCGATCAAGCGACGAGTAATAAATCCTGAAAAATGGCCAAACCGGGCTAAACAACGTGTAATTAATTTGTTCGAACATCCTTCACCGTTCGGTGCCGTTTTTCCTTGCCTTGGTTTTTTTTTCGAAGCGGAAAACCGCGAGCGAGACGCAAAGAAAAAAAAAAAAAAAAAAAAAAAAAGAAAAAGGAAATTCTTGACGAGAGAATTTTTTAGATGAGGCGGGAAAAGCTTTTCCGCGACGAGTCGCAAAACGCTGCAGGAATATCTTTCCCTGTCCAGCTTAAACGGGAAAACGTAAAACAAACAAGTCTACAACGAAAGCAAGCAAGCAAACCGAGAGCGTAAACAAACAATCGAAAGTGTAAACAAACTGTAAACACACACACACAAGAGGAATCTTTGCCGCGTCGCTAACAATATATATATATATATATTTGCAATTTTCATCCGGCCGCAATGTGTACATAGGTCTAAAACCGCGCTTAGCGAAAACACTAGCACAGAGTAGTATCTCGTAAATTCTATATTTAATTCCGCGCAGAATATAGAAATATAGCAGGGAACGTGTTAATCCGACTTTTTCGATTTTTTTTCTCGTCGGAATTTGACACGGAACACTGGTCGAATTAGTTGGAAGAAACGCGATCACGTTTTTTCTGCTAGATTTTGCACTGGCGTTTGATTTATCATTTAACTTGCAATAGGTTGCGATCATCGCTCGAAATTGATAAAACTCGTGAAAAATGTATTTCACATTCGAAATACTACTCGAGTCGAGTTAAACATTTAAACGTTCGAACGATTTATGTATTCGCGAGAAGTAGTAAGAAATTTGTAGGATAAAAAACTTCAAACTATAAAATTGAGATATAATGTATAAAAAAACTCAATGAAATATAGATGAAGTGAAACGTGCTTCGCAGCGGAGATAAAAACGTACTTTTAAAATTATACATCAGGGCAGAGAAATAAATCTCTCTCCCTATTTGTGCACTTGTCGTTCCACATATTTTAACGTAAGAGCTGCAGTGGTTTTTATATCTGGAAATGTCAGTGGCTAAAGCGGGGCTAAAATGTCAAAGGCGCCATCTAAAATCCGCGGACCTGCATCACTATGAAATTGGAAGATAATCATGAAATAAATTCCAGTATTTACATTTACATTTCTACACTTGTTTTCAAATAATTATTCAACACTTTCTATTTTTATCATCGGCAGGTGATCTTTTCGTTTTTAATCATCTTTCATTCCAAACAGATATCGTTCGTTGTTGCGAACAAAGTACTGCGAGAAACTTCTTGTCGGCGTGTGTAATTTCTAGCTGTCCAAAAAATATGAACAAAATTTCTGTCAATTAACGTTTTAAATTCCGTATTCAATTCTGTTGTCAG
Organism: Tetragonula clypearis; assembly: GCA_010645135.1. Lineage (NCBI taxonomy): Eukaryota > Metazoa > Arthropoda > Insecta > Hymenoptera > Apidae > Tetragonula > Tetragonula clypearis. Next base: position 9,024 of record WIUT01008382.1, on the reverse strand, counting down.
TGTCCAATTTAATGCACAAGGTTCAGCTTAGGTTTAGGTTTAGGTTAGGTTTAGGTTTAAGTCAGGTTTAGGTTTAGGTTTAGGTTTAGGTTAGAGCGCGATAAATCCTGCTCGTTTGTTAAACCGGCACGCAACGCGTTGAAACATAAAATTTTCAATCGGCCATTTTCGATTATCCCGCAGGCAAGAGCCAGGCAATTTTGCTTTTTCGCGGACTGGCCGGGCTGTTGCTTTTCTTCCTTGAAAATTTAATCGCCGCAGACCGCGTCGCCCCTAATGCGATTCCCTGCTCTCTCTCTCTCTTTCTCTCTCTCCAACCGCGTTGGGAAATCTTCGCGAGACAAACTACGGTCGGCTTAAAAACTGTCCAACAAGAACACGATTCCCTGGCAGTTCGCCTTTCCTGCTAGATCAGAGACAATTTCTCCGGCTATTTAAATTAGGTAGGGGGGGAGCAGACTTCTGCCAAATCAGATAATTAATTAACCATCCGGTAATATTGTTTGCTGATTTGTCGGCGAAATGAATTTTGCTACTTTCATGGTTAAGTAATTGATGTAGAGAGAGAGAGTACATTTATTTTCTCATCGGGGGACTAACGTTAAAGTAAAAATGTTGAAGAACTCTTTGATACAGTAAGTGTTAAAGCATAAACTTTCATTTAGATATTTTGAAAAAGGATCTCGAATGGTACATTATTTTATACACGGAAAATTTCTAACGAAAGCACACTGTTTTTATATCTACGAAGAATTTCATTTTCCAATTTTCATTTTTTGGCCACTTTGGGATAGCTAATAACAACGTTAAGATTTAAACATTGAGACAGAGGTAAGATTATCGATGTTTGTACAATGGATTGATACTCTGTGATATATTAGGCGTAAAAATTAATTGATCGGTACTTTTTTCAGATAAATTTGCACATTTACTTGTCGGTTTTACTTCGAGCCTAATGAGAAATTGCTTTCTGAACCATTTCGTGTTGCGAAACACGACAAGCTTTTTCTTAACTAATTGTTCGAATTTTCAGTTTTTAAACGCTATTAACATGACGTATAATATACTAAATGTAGAAATTAATTCAGCACCTTCTTTAGGTAAATTTATCGTTTACTTACTGATACTACATTGAGCTCATTCTAATGGAAAAGATTGTTTCTCGAATCATTTCGTGTTTCTGCTGTATTCGAGGAAAGTTTTCATTCAATAATTGCTCGAGTTTGAAATTCTTCGAACTTTCAAACACTTTTAGTATCACGTCGGATATATTAGAAACGCGTGTGTATGAGAATAAAAAATTCACGTTTTTACATCAATTTTATTTGTCGATTTTACTTTCAGCTGATTTTCACGTAGTGAAAAATCACTTGTAAAACAATTTTCTGCTGTATTCAAGGGAACGCTTTCACTCGGGTGATTCATCGAGCTCTTCTCGATTTTCAGTCCTCGAACTTCTCTCGCATCGGACACGATTGAAAATCGTCGTGTTTTACAAACGTGGCTCAACGTTCAGCCATTCGATTCGATCGGACGGACATATTTTTATTAACACGTCGTGTGTCGAACTTTAAATGGCTCGTTAAATTCTGACCGAAACACACGCGTTGCCTGAAATCTCGCGAGTCGAAACGAATCTCCAGGGCGAGAGTTCCAGGGAAACGTTATTTGCCAGTGCAAACAGGCGCCACACTCCGTCAAAATTCTCCATCGAGACGAGTGCTTTAGACAAATTCCAGCGACGAACGAACGAGAAGTTCCCGAGAGATAGCCAGAAACGTTTCGACTCGTCAAGAGGATCTCCGTGGATAACGGTTCGGCAACGGTTTCCCGCAAAAATTCGCCAAGATTCCTCCGTTAATTGAAGAAACACCGTTGGTATTCGTGAAACTTTCGACAACTTCGTCGCGGAATAAGAGAGACAGAGAAGGACGACAAAGAAAGACGTTTAAAAATTACACCATTCACCGGACGACAAGACTGAATTCGTTGAAAAAGAGCAAAAAAAAAAAAAAAGAAAAAAATATCGCCAAGGTTCTCCGCGTGGGAAGTCGCTGTTTCGATTATTGGCCGGAGCACTTTAACCGGAAAAAACTCGAACGTTTTAACAAGCTCGAGAGGGCAAGACATTTTACTTCGTCCCCAATTGGCTCCTAATTGGCCAGTGTGTTCTTCTTCTTCTACTTTTTATTATTATTATTATTATTATACTTGACCCTGCTCGAACAGATTTAACTACCTGTACAATTTGTCCGTCGTTCACGCCAACGACGAAGAAGACGAAAAAAAAAAAAGAAAAGAAAAAGAGACGAACAGAGAAGAGAAAGAGAGAAGATCGTCCACCGAGGAGGACGGCCATTTCGCAAATAATTTAGGATTAAGGCTTAAAAAGTAGGGAGCAAAGTTTACGGAAACCAGGGGGGGGGGCTGCTCCTGGAGTCCCGGAGAGGGACTTGGCAATGGCAACCGCGCCCGGAAGCGGCAGACTCTACATTTTCACCGGAAATAACGAGCTGGACTACCTACGTGCCTCGACCAGTTACTTACTCTCTCTCTCTCTCTCTCTCCCCCCCCCCCTTCTTCCTCCAATTATTTTTCTCCTCCTCTTCGTTTCTTTTTTTCTTTCCTTCCGGTCGGATAGTTTTTATTCGGTTGTAATTAAGAAAGGGGACAGCAGAGAGAGAGAGAAAGAGAGGGGAAGTGTGTGTGTGTGTGTGTGTGTGCTGAAAATCGTTTCGCGAGGCTCTCCTAATTGGAGAGGGAAACCTAGCGGGTTCCGAGCGAGGATGACCGGTAACACGCTGGCCTCCGATGGGACCGCGACGGAGTTTGATTAATACCGCACGCTTGCCCGGAAGTTTGCGGCAAATGGATTTTCGATATGGCGCGTGCCTAACCTAACCGAGGGCATCTCTCCGAATTAATTCTTCCATTGACACCGTCCATTATTATTTCGCGTTGATTTTACGTTATCGTTATTCCTCGATGATTGTGCGCACGTGCGTGTGAAATTCGTTCTTCCTCGGGACGTCTGGATTTTTATCGGCCATTTTGCTGTATTTTGTTAACCATATCGACGACGAAGGGAACTGCGTACGCTCGATTCGTTCAAATCGTGTAAAAAAATTGTCTCGATGGATTTTAATCTCCATCTTTGTAAATCGTTTTTCCGTAGTTTGAATTTGTTCACAGTTATCGATCGTCAACCATATTGAAGAAGAAGAAATGTTACAGATCATGTTAGTCTCTTTTCATTCTTGTTTTTCTTTCATTTCAGTTTCTCTTTTCATTCTTTCATTTTTTACTCGTTTTCGTTTGGATTTTAATTTTTCTTTTCTTTAATTTCCCTTTGTAAATCGTTTTTTCGTAGTTTGAATTTGTTCACAGTTATCGATCGTCAACCATATTGAAGAAGAAGAAATGTTATAGATCATGTTATAAATCACGCTCAACGTGCAGAAGACTTGTGACAGATTGTATAGTAAAATAGTATAGTAGAAATATTGTCAATTTGTCTTCGAATTAATTCTTGTTCTGAATTTTCATTATTTCGTGTTTAAATCCTTTATTTTGTTTCTCAATGATTGTATTAGATTGATGTGTGTGTGTGTGTGTGAAATCATTCTTTCGAAGTTATTCGATTTATCGGTTATTAAATCCTAACTACATTAAAAGAAGAAGAAATTGAACTACAAATTATACACGCTAAATATTCAGAATATTTATAGTAAAAATCAAAGCTTTAACAATCAGAATATTTCTATAATTTTCTTAATATGTGCATACTGTGTAATAATACATAATTTATTACTTAATATATTAACACAGTGTATATATATAATAATACATATGCACTAACCTAATAAATAATTGTTCAAAAATCAAAATCCAAAAACTCCACTAGGAAACAAAATTTTATTTCATATTGTTAAATCATTATTTTTGTTGTCTATGTTTTCTTTGTTGTCTTGTTTTTTTTTCATTCTCTCGTTTATTTTTTCCTCGTTTTCGTTCGAGAATTCTATCTTGCTGTTCACGTTTCAGCGAAACATTTGTAACAATAATACTGCTTTTAGTTTGAGAAAATTTTGAAAATTATAGTACTCTCTGTACTTGACTCAATTTCGAATTATATATATATTTTTTTTAACTTTTATTTTTTACGCCTAAATCGACGTCGAAGCCACGAAAACGAATATTTTTAGACGAATATTTTTAGACGTATCTTCTATTTTTTTGAACGAGTTTCTCCATCGAACGACAGCTTTGTTTATCGTACAATTTGAACGATATCCAAACGAGTGGAGCCGTTCGAACGATACTCTGCTTTTTTTTTTTATCCACGTCTTTTTCCCATTCCCGTAATCAAATATCGTGATTTCGTTTCCATGTCCAGAGAAATGGAAACAAGAAAAAAAGAGAAGGGAAAAAAGACAGAAAAACAGAGGAACAGGAGAAGAAGGAAATCGTATGGAATTTTCAATGTTTTTCAAGCCTGCGTGACTCGAGTAATCGTGTCAAGAATTTTCAAAAAAAGAAAAATGTTTGGAAGACTTTTGCTCGAAAGTCTGAAGGCCAAATATGCTGAATTTGTTTCAAAAATAAAACAACACTTTACATGACAAAAATAACAAAGAACTGCATCGTAAAATATTACACGTACAATTTAAAAGTTTCATTATTTATAGCAAGTGATAATTTTAAGAAAATTTTGAATAAATAGAGTGCGCACTCTGAGCATCACTCTAATTATTGTTAGAAATTTGGCAGATGTAAAATAGTGTACTTTTGGATATTTAAATGATTTTTCGTAAAAAAATATAAATAAAAGTTTGTGTCTACTCTACTATATTATAAAGATTTCTCTCTCTTTCTTTTTTCTTTAACTTTAATGTGTCCAAATGAAAATTTCATGCTCCGATCGTCAATGTGTTTTAGTGTTAAATAGAAACTAATGAAGTATCTCGAACATCCTGTTCCAATGAAGGTATCGTATCGATTTCTGAAATTGCTAATTTTCATCCATATTAACATCGATAACTGTATCGTCGCACAAAAGAGAGGGAACAAAAAAGAAACTACGCAGGATCGTCCTCAATTCTCATAATTACCAATTTTCATTTACCTTTTCCAGTAATGGGGTACGTTCAAATAGAACAACCGGATATGAATGCGAAATAAAAGGGCACATACATCACACGAAAGTACCTCCCAACTTTCCTAATTACTAATTTTCATCCTCTTCTTTATTTCCAGACGCATAATCCCTCAAAAAAAAAAAAAAAAAAAAAAAAGAAACGATGTACCAGATCATTTTCAACTTTTCAATTTTTATATTTTCATTTTAGGTCACTTCTTCAATAAAAAGAAAAAAAAAAAAGGAAGAAGAAAGAATCGAATGACGAAAGAGAAATGACATGTCACGTTATTTTCTGAATTTAAAATTAAATCTAAAAGGCCCGTCAAAAAAAAAAAAAAAAAAAAAAGAAAGAAGAAGAAACTACCAAACTATTTCCAATTTCTCGAATTTGTAATTTTATTTTATAGGTCTTCAATAAAGAAAAAGAAGAAGAGTAAAATCAATAAAAAAAAGGACTGAATAGAGTATTTTCTCGAATTTTGAACTTTAGCCTGTTGCTTTCAGCGAATCTTTATGCAGCAAATCATTTTCTCCAGTTTCTAATATTTACATTTACATTTTAACCCACTTCCTGAATAAACGAAAAGAGAAAGAATCTCTAAAAAAGATTGAATAAAACAAAAACAAAAAAACAAAAGAAAGGAACAATATACCGAATCCTTTTCAATTTTTCAAATTTCTAATTTCCATACATTTCCTCCAGCCTACTTTCCTTCGATGAATAACAAAAAAAAAAAAAAAAAAGAAAGGAATAAACTCTAAAATCGATCAATTCTAATTTCTCCAATCGTTATAAATTTATTATAAAATTAATATAAAATTATTGTAAAAATCTTCCAATTAATATAAATTTTTTTCTTTTAATCTATTTCCCTAGTTAAAGGAGAAAAGAGAGATGAAGAAAGTGAGCGAAAAAAAAAAAAAAAACAGTATTTAGCATGTTTAGTCACTGACGTTTCTCTTCGATTCGCAGGTAGCAGCAGCTCGGCAAGCCCGAGCATCACAGCCTGGACTACAGGAACGACGATGATCTTCAGCCTGCCAGCGATCGTGTCTCTGATCACCTCTTCGATGACGATGATCACGGCCTCGTCGACGCCGATCACTTTCAGCAGGTAGCTCACGCGCTGCCGCCAGTACGCCACTGCCACAAAAGTTTGAAAAAAAAAAGAACACAAAAAGCCACCGATCGAAACGCGAAAAAGAGAAGGAGAAGAAGAAAAAAAGAGGAAGAAAAAGAACAGAAAACGGAAAGAAGAGAGACGAATAAGTAAGAGAATAAAGAAGAAAAAAAAAAAGAAGAAAACATCGTCCATTGTAAAACCTAAACCTAGTAGTCTAGGGCTTCCAGTTATATATGTTACTATGTATGGAGTAGATAGCTCGAATAACAATTGATTTTTATTCACGAGCGGGCCTGTGCGTTAAGCGGGAGGTCGAGGAGAATATCGAGCAGGGAGATATTCGACAGATACTCACCCTCCCCCACCCCTCCCCCCGTGACTATCGTTTCATGGCCAGTTAGCCCTGTTTCCAGCCAATCATCGAAAAAAAAAAAGAAAAAAATCGCCGCGCAGAATATAGATATTTCACGCGAGCGATTTCACCCTCCGCGGGGTGAAGAGAGGTGTTGTCGGTGGTCCCTCCTCGTCCACGTCAGGGGAACGAACTCTTTCGAATTCCTTCGAGCTGGGTTTTTGGCGCAAAAAGAAGACGAAGAAGAAGAAGAAGAAGAAAAGAAAACAAACAAAAACTAAGCGAAGAATTTTTGGAAGTCCCCGCGCTACGGTCAGAGTGACAGATCAGCCTCAAAAGTCGAGCCATTTCTCAAGGTCTCGCGGCAAGAGGAAAAATTCCACGGGTGGGAAATTCCACTCGAGGAGTTGCTTGCTCGCATGGTCGTTGCAGAAGAGAAATTTCTCAAGTTGTTCAAAGTAAGAGAGAAAGAGAGACAGAGAGAGAGACAGAGAGACAAAAAAAAAAGAAGAGAAAGAAATGAGGACACACGGTGGCACGTGGTTGAAATTCGACGAGAAGATGGAAACGTTAACTTGTACGATACACGCGCGTAAGAGAGACGATCGTCTCTTTTGAAGATCCGTTTTTTTTTTAGCTTCTTCGTTCGTGGTTTTTCACGGTGTTTGTCGTTCGTCTGTTTTCTCATCCCCCACTCCCATCTCTTCGTTTCCGATCCGGGTTTTGGATGGCGCGATTCGTTTAGCAACCCCAGTGTTCACCGAGCGCGTCGACGATATATATATATATAGATATATACATACAGGGGTAAAATTAAATATTAAAACGAGTACGAATAACGTTAGCGCAGCGAACGAACGGCGTTCTGCTCAATATCCGCTCCTTTTGAGATGTCTGGCGAGGAAACGCGACACCATAGGTACCGATTTGTAATCTGTACAAATTGTAATAAATTACCATTACGATACAAGTACGACTCGGTCACGCTTGTGTGCTCACCCTTTTTCCACTTTCGTTTTCGTTTTCCCTTCGCATTCTCACGGCGATAATTATTCGTTCTCTACTGGGATAAGCTGAATATTTCAAAGTGTTGTTAATTTCGCAGCGACAAGCAACGAGAAACATTCGTCTCTAAAAAGTGAGAATCCGTTCCGAGGTATATTTTACATTACGCATGCGGATGGGAAATTAGCGAGAGATTCGATTCACGCGACTGAATCTGCACATGAATTTCGAAGATTGAGAGTCATCCTCTTTGCAACGACCACCGAAAACTCGAGGTATCGTGTTCTTTTTTTTTTTTTTTTTTTTTTTGTTAAACTTCGAGTATTCAGATTTTCATCCAGTTACATTCAGAAGACGATGGATTGACGATAAGTGAAATCGTTGCAGAAAGTTCAAAGATGTGGCGCCAGTCTTCGAATCCATTGCAAATTCAGTTTCGAAGAAGAATTCTTCAATGTTTCTTACGCGTTCGGACGATTTATAACATTTTCGAGAAGAGAAATGCCTTTAAAATAAATCCAAGTTTATTATTTCATTGACTTCTTTCGAAATGTTCACAACAGTTTCGATATTTAGTGTTCGAGTATTAATGGAAATTATTGTACACGCAGGATGAAAAGCTTTGCCTTTCGCAAAATGAACGGGAAAATGCACGTTTCGGTTCTGCGAAACGACCCTCAAAACTAAGCCTTCGTTTTTTTTTTTTTTATTTTTCCACATTAATTATCACTCGCCGTATTTTATAATTCGTTCAGGAGAATTTCTCGTTTTTTTTTTAGTTATCACCGAGGCGTTACTTACTAATTTCAAAAATTACGAAGAAATTTCAAGAGAGTGACACCTCGACTTTCTCGCGATCGGTTTGTAAAAAATCTGTGCAAACTCTGTGCGAAAATCTGTCGCAGTAAATGGCGATTACGTGGAAAAGTAATTATATGGTAATTTTAAAAATAAAGAACAAAGGTTCGTTATACATGTACGTTGTCCCTTATATTCTTATCAAAATGTCTTCCCGTTCATTTTTCATTCAAGGCGAAGACAAAACATTCGCAGCTCGCTCACGTAAGTGCAAAATAGTTATCCAAAGGTAAGTGTGCACGTTTCAATATATTCTAATTCGCGAAAAATTTAAAAAAAATCTCTTTCAAATATGTTAAATTAAACTTAATCAACACCGCTATTTTCATTCCTTCGTCGTCTGTAGTCTAATTGAGTATGATGAATATTATTCATATTGAAAGAAAATACGAACAGAATAACTTTGAATAAATGTTCGTCTAAAATTAAATAATCATTCATTGTTCGTCGTAAACTTCGTTCAAACGCTTCATTCGATCGCGATACAAAAATTTGTCGATATTTCGTGCGAATACGTTCGATTGCATATATATATATATATATAT
>WIUT01008381.1:0-10709 GCA_010645135.1 Tetragonula clypearis | reverse complement strand
GCAGTCAGTTTATTTCGAGCGAGACGAGTTTATTCTCAAAAAACTAACAATTGCCATGTTCAAATAAATAGACTACCTCTCGATAAAAATTACCTTTACAAATTAGAGATTCTTACATCACTCACGTCCCCCTCGCTTATAAACAATTTAGAGAATTTGAAACCAGGTCCTCCCCTTAATCTTGCAGTCAGTTTATTTCGAGCGAGACGAGTTTATTCTCAAAAAACTAACAATTGCCATGTTCAAATAAATAGACTACCTCTCGATAAAAATTACCTTTACAAATTAGAGATTCTTACATCATTCACGTCTCCCTCGCTTATAAACAATTTAAAGAATTTGCAACCAAACCCCCTGCCCTTAGTCTCGCAGTCAGTTTATTTCGGGTGAAACGAGTTTCTTTCTCAAAGAACGAACCAAGTAAGTAGTATCTTGCGGGCAACGGGACTAGTTTTCAAACTAGTATATATTCTCCGAAATCATACGTGCACGCGTTTTGGTAAAGGAAATGGTCATATCAGAGTCACGTAATTTTCGTGACGCTGGCCGATAACCACGAAAAGACAGTGGCAATGTGTTCAGGAGAAGGGATCGCAGATGAAACGAACGAGGCTGGGGAAAAACCGTCTAGTACGTTTATCCGAGATCAGGAAGAGATCAGAAGCAGAAAACGAGGAGAACGACTTCGGGGCCGAAAGTAATAACGGAAGGCAGAACGAGCTTCTTAAACCGAGGGGAAAGGAAGGGGGACGAGACCGATTCCAGGTATAGAGAAGAAACGTTTAATTAATTAATTGAAGGAAGCTGCTTCGTAGTTCTCTCGGGCGATAACCGACGCTCGCCTTGAAAGGGACACGCCCCGTTGCTGGAAGTCGTGACGTTTCGAATATGAAACTACGCTGGGAACTACACGTGTATCACCTTTATGTTGGCAAGGAACTGAGGTGTAAGAGATTCAAGAGGAAATTAAAGAATATCCGTGGTTCTTAACTAGCGCGGTTAACTCGCTCAGGAAAGCGTGCTCAGATGAGAGTAAAAAAGACAAGATCGCAAGACACGTTTAAATCAACGATCGTTCTCTTCAAATCCACGCGCGTCACTTTCGAAAGTTCTATGGCCAGTTAAAGGCATACGCGCATTGGCATGTGTCGATCTTTGGCGTGCCGTGTCACAAAGAGCACACGGTATTACAAAATTATCAGCTTTTGCCAGGTGAAACAGGGACTTTCAGACAAATGTAAAACGTGTTGATCAACTTCCCTTCCTCCGTCGAGCAGCAATTATCGAATACAAAACCGTCTTGCGCGCATAGAAACGAGCGAAAATAGGGTTAAAGGAGCCGAAGACGAAGCAACAAGGCGAACAACAGCAGCAGCAGCAGAAGGCGAACGATCGCGGCGAAACACGGGAGAAGTTCGGTGCAGTAAGGAGAGCAAAGACAAAAACGAGGCCACACCGGTCACGACGGACCAAACGTATCAAAAGGAGGGCGGAGGGGGACCGGGAGAGAAAGACTGAGACTGGAAACCGGTAGAAAGGAGAGAAAAATAGCGAGAAGAGGTGGTAGCAGAGAGAAAGAGAGATAGGGAGAGATGGAGATACTACTACTACTACTACCGAGAGAAAGCAGAAACGCGAACATACAGGCACGTAGAGAGACAGATCACCGACAGAGGGGAGAAGGGAAGGAGAAGCCGAAGCAGCCGGAGGAGGATGGGGTAAAACGGACCCACCGTGAGCCACGTTCCCACGATCTCATGAATGAACTCGCGTGGCTACTCGCCACGTGGTGGGGAGGCTACTCTCCTTCCTCTTACCCTTTTGCTTCCTCTACGTCCAGCAACAGGCAACGACGTCGTCGTCGTCGTCGTCCACGGTATCTTTCGCCTGTTCTTCCTCTACGTGGTTCTCTCTCTCTCTCTCTCTCTCTCTCTCTCTCTACCGGAGAGGCAAAACCGAGACCTGGACACGAGCTGTCCTGTGGTAGGGGTAACATCCCACCGTGGATCTACGTGGCCGGGGGTAAAGAACTCGGGGTCATCTCCTCGGCAAAGGATACGACACGTCGCGTCCGTATTCCGAGGAAATTTCAGACCGATTTCTCGACCCTGCGGAACCCAAACGGATCTCTTTCTATCGTCTAACGGGTCGGAGAAACGTTCGTTTGACGATGGTTTAGGAATTCGCAACTGTAGTTTCGGAATTCATTGCAAATAGAACGCGAGAAGAAGAACTGTATCGATAGAAACGATTAGAACTGTGTTGAGAGAAACGATAAGAATTGCTGAGAGATAGTATTTCGAGTTCTCTGTAGATTTTTTTTTTTTTTCTCTTTTGATTCGATGAACGAACGACAAGCTTCGACGTTATGCCGTGCAACAAGGTACAATGTTTCAAGGGGCGCATTATCACTCGAGTATCTAGTTAAATAAAGAAACAAGAACACGTGGCATATCTAAGAAAAAACGTTGGAGCACGAGTAACAATCGTAACGGGTATCTTTTTTACAAAGAAAAGGATCACGCGTGTTGAAATATTGGGCAATAGGTTATGTCAGAAACGAATACGGAGATGATTTCAGCGATGACCTTTTTTTCTTTTTTTCGACTCACTTCCGGTGAGTCGAACCATTGGACAAAGATTTGAAAAATTTCCTCAATGCCCACGATCCCATCGTTGAGATTCCCAATTGCGTTGACGATAATTTAAAATTATCTGAATAATTATTAATCTCTCGCGAATTCTCAGCAATCCAAAGAACTCTACAGCTCGAAAATCGGCGGTCGATCGAATGATCCTTTGCATATAACGCTTTAATTTAGGTGCTCGGTGTGCTCGACTACTACAAACGCTGACGCAATTTATATATTAAACGGCGATGCGTTGGGACGGTTGCGCAAGAAACGGAGCAGGTTTCGCGGTAATTGCGCTTTGCAATTGTAAAAAGAGGCGACCACACGGTGGGGGCAAAGTAATCCCGGGCGATTCGGTCTGACAGAGCGGCGGCGTATTGAAATTTTCTGAGAAAACTGCGTGCTTTTTACCCCACGAGAGGGGGGGGGGGTCCAATCCCCAATAGCGAATTCAAAGAAAATAATCTACACTCCTGCTATCGGCGATACACAATTTCCTGTTAATTAATTTCTCCGTACGCAAACTGTACGTTTTTTTACATTCGTCGGGCGAACCGAGTCTCCCAGCTTCACGATGTTTTTACCGTTCTATAAAAATTTTTATGTCGTTCACCCTCGGATGGATCGCGGATTACCGAATGCGTTTGTAGGAAATGTAAAAAATTCACCAGCTTCGCACGTTGCATCGGAGATACTCCGTTTTGTACAGTTGTACTTGTATAATTGTATCTGCTGTCATAAAAAGTGTGTATATTCGATATCTCCGTGGACAAGAATGAAAATTCCAGAGGAAGATAAACGACAAAGTCTCGGTGTTCGCTTGTGCGTGCAAGTGATGTGCCAGATTTGACGAACAATCTTAAGGAAATCCTATTTACAGAGAATTTGTTTCGACTACTTGCTTCGACCAAAGATTCGGCAAAGAATTGAAGAACTCGAAGGAATTCGCGATTCTTCTCTAAAACATTTTTTAGATTCCAAAGAATCTAACGCTCGATGAAATACCTCGCCGAAAGAAAGAAAGAGAAAATTCGACAAGAAAGATCGCAACATTGAACGAGACGTCCAAGAACAAAAATGAAAAGTCAAATTGGTAGCCTTTAATTCGAGCGAAATAAATGTCGCAGGTTGAGCTGTGCCGACCTGTGCTCGTAAAAGTATTTTTAACCGTAATATCCGTAATATAATGGCAGCCCGGAGGACGCATTAACGTAAGCCGGTTTATCAGTCGGAAAATCAGAAATCAAGGCTTGATATATCAGGGCGAATTAAACCGTTACGGGCTACTAATTGCGGGACCAGGTTTCGTGGCCGTCCACGTAGATAAACCGGCTTGTCGAATCACGTGAGAAAACACGGAGAACGAGAGGTCGCATCCTTTATTAGTTCCTGGTCCACCCTCTGCGGCCTGGCTCTCTCTCTCCTCTCTCTGGTTGCCTCTTCGTGAATGAAGCTGAGTCGCGTGGCGCCTCGTGACGTCACAACCTGTTGCTACCTGTTTCTCTCCTTCCTCCTTTATTCCCTTCGCGTGTGTAGCTTCCTATCTGTTCCTTATCGACCAACTCTCCCCTCCAGCAGCTCGTCGTGCGATATCTCTTTCCCTCTTGTTTCGTACGTGTTACACGGTTTTAGTTATCTCGAACGACTCTACACATACCCCTGGAGTTGAGATTCTGATCGCATCGAAACTCGAACCACGTTCGAAGGCCAAGATTTCACTCGGACTTTTGAAGATTCTTTTCTTTTTTTTTTTTTTTTTTTCTTTCAGATTTTCCTCGCTTAGTTGAAATTTGAATTCTCGGTGATTAAAGGTTTAAGGTTCGATTAAAGACGAATATTGGAATTCTCGATCACGTGTCACGGGAAACATGGCCCAAGTTTCAATTTCGGACAGACACGCCGAAGAAATCTCTGGAATTTAATTGATGATGAAACTTAAATGAATTCGGATATCCGGCCATTGAAGTGAAGATCGTATTGGAAATTTTAATCGCGTTAAGGTTCTGGACTAAATTTCAATCCCACAGACGTGACGACTCGATATAGATTTAGATTTTTCGAGAATTAAACAGAACACGCCGGATAATGCAAATGTTTTTATCTGTATTTACCACTGTGTGTGTGTGTGTGTGTGTGTGTGTATGTGTGTGTGTGCGCGCAAATTTCTGTTCAAATCATACATAAAGGAGTAAATCCTAGAAATTCGCGAAAACTTGCTAAAGTAACGCGACCTCGAGGATTCTTCAGGTTCTGAAGAGCACTGGAAGATTCCTGTTTTACCTATCGTGGGTTACGTGGACGACCACTACGCCGCCTATGTGGAAGGCCTCCAAGTCTCTCTGCACGGAGCAAACGGGTAAACAGAACCGACAGAGGTAGCCACTTTCCGGTTTCGATCCGATGGCCTCGACGGCACGCCGCAACAATCATTCGCAACACAGATTGGCGCAGCGGCGTATGCATTTTTTACGAGACTAAAACTATCTTTAAATCCCGCTCAATAAGGTGTCGAGCAGAGAGAGAGAAAGGTTCGTTTCTATCGAACGCCTCCGACCAATGCCCCCGGCAACGTCTATTTAAGGCGAACAGAAACACCGATCGCGAACCGGTATAATCGAACACGACTCCCACCGAGTATGCGCGTGGTGGCCTTTATCAAAGCTATTTACCATTTATCAGCAATGAAATTGATTACTCTGCAAATCGATGAAAATACATTTGCAATTACATAACGCCACAACGATAACAATAATGTTGTTTTTTTTTATTTTATTTTATTTTCACGACGAATTATTTACGACACTTTTGGTGGAAATGATCTGACCTATATTAACACTGTGACGCGACCGGTTTATTTTTTTCACGGTCGATCATTTTCACCAGAGAAACAAATTTTGGCAAATTTTCTTGCACGACACGTATATATCGAAACTTATTACAATTCATTTTTAGACTGAGAATCGCGCCAGCTATAACGGATCGCGTAAAAATACGAGAAGAAACGAATAACGGTGATAAGTATGGAGATGAATTTTAGACGAAGCATAAATCGGAGAGAGAGAGAGAGAGAGAGAGAGAGAGAGAGAACCGTGGCGGGAAAGCAGAGAACGACACTTGAAGAATTTATACTCCCTGGTCTAAAAATAGACCATCGATGAATCGTATTCTCGGTTCGAAGAATGAACAAGCGGTATAAATCATTGAAATAACAAGCTGCCAGTCAGCGATAACTAATTCCAGAGATCGATGCGCGCGGCGAGATAAATTCGTCGTTGAACTTACCGAAAATAATCGACGTCCTCCACCATTAAGTAACACAAGTATCAATGAAGAAGTACCGAACAAACACTTTGCTAATTGCATTAATCCAAAATAAAATCCCCATTACTTTCCGCAATTTTCTCTCAATTGTGTCCCTCCAGCAGAATCGATGCAAAAATCCAGCTAACCGAAAGCTGAGTTTACTAAAAATAATCGACGTATTCCCCTGCTATAAAAGAAACGACACGTTCGCGACACGTTCGCAAACCCAGGATAATAATCTAATCACTTCGATTCTATCATTCTCTTCTCCCAATGAATACGATCAATGAATTTATATACATATATAACGATCAGCGTTCTCCATCGTTGAAAGGTACCGAATATCAATGAACGAGTAGCGAAAAACTCTCCGCTAATTGCATCAACCTGATCTAAATTCGTTTTCGACTGTTCTTTCTTTCCAATCTGAGGAATATATATGAAGAAAAAATATATCACGAAAGAATTCAGGAAACGAGACTGAATTCACTGAAAACGATCAATCTGCTCGGGATTCGTAAATCGCAAACATCGCGATTCAGAATAATTCTGAATGTAATCGTTGCTAGATCCCCACCGTTACGGATCTCAACTGACCGAGCTATCAAATGCGAATGTGTTAATTAAAATATTCACGCCCTGAAGAACGCAAGTTATCAATGAATAGACACAACACCGCCTCCGCAAATTTTCCTTCGACATAACACCCATTATAAGTAAGTGTGTGATCACCTACATCGTTCCACTCCTGTTAGTCTCGTCGCCCGACAAGAGAAATACGTATGCACGAAACTGCGAACAATACCGAGGCTTCTGAAGATGGTCTGGTTCCTCAGAGTCCTCGAACAGCGTTGTTAGAGAGCGGAGGGCAATTTGGAAATCTTGAAATTCTCTCTTCTCACACGAGCGCAGCATCTGTGCGTTTCACTGGCAAACGTGAGGCCAGTGAATGAGGGAAAGAACGACGAAAAGAAACAGAGAAAGAGAGAGAGAGAGAGAGAGAGAGGGAGAGAACGCGAAACAAGGCATTCCGTAAACGGATAATGGTACGCCACCTCCGCGTCTCTACACACACGGTCCCTATTCCCTTTGGAACATCTGTATGGAAGCCGTCTGCGGGCCGTGGATGCCGGCGAGATCGGGTTACTAACGTCATCGTTGCCGATGCACGGAGGGACTACGAGCGACGAAACAGAAGGACAGGGACAACCAGGACCACACACGGACCGTTTCCACACGCGGGTGCAAACTACCGTCGCTGCTTCCTCCACCAAATGGTTCGATCTCCTTCGACAAAACGCGGTCGCCGATTACAACCGATCGGTGTCGTTTCTTCTAGTTAAGAGTTGCCAGGTTACTCGCGTTTCTCATTTCATTTTCGAGAATCGACGTTTTTTGGAGAGAAATCTAGCGTTTGATCTCCTTCGACAAAACGCGGTCGCCGATTACAACCGATCGGTGTCGTTTCTTCTAGTTAAGATTTGCCAGGTTACTCGCGTTTCTCATTTCATTTTCGAGAATCGACGTTTTTTGGAGAGAAATCTAGCGTTCGATCTCTTTCGTCAAAATATGGTCGTTGGTTACAACCGATCGGTGTCGTTTCTTCTAGTTAAGAGTTGCCAGGTTACTCGCGTGTTTCATTTAATTTTGGAGAATCGGCGCTTTTTAAACAGAAATCTATCGTTCGATCTCTTTCGTCAAAATATGGTCGTCGGTTACAACCGATCGGTGTCGTTCTTTCTGATTAAGTTTCCAATTTGCTCGTGTGTTTCATTTAATTTTGGAGAATCGGCGCTTTTTAAAAAGAAATCTATCGTTCGATCTCTTTCGTCAAAATATGGTCGTTGGTTACAACCGATCGGTGTCGTTTCTTCTAGTTAAGAGTTTTCTAGTTAAGGATTAGCCACGTTTGATCAATATTTTTCGTAAAATCGGAATTTTTTAGAGAAAAGATCCAGCGTTCAATCGGTATTGTTCCTTCTAGTTGGGAATTTTCGTGTTACTTATGTGTTTGATCAATCTTTGAAAAATCGGCAATCTTTGGAAAAAAAAATCTTTTGCAAAAATCGATTGATGTTGTTCCTTCTGGCTGTGAGTTTTCAGGCTACTCACGTGTTTCATTTAATTTTGCAGAATCGGCGTCTTTTGGAGAGAAATCTAGCGTTCGATCGGTATCGGGAATTTTCGGGTTACTCCTGTGTTTGATCAATCTTTTCAGAAGTCAACGTCTTTTTGGAGCAAAATTTTTATCAACATTGATCGATGTTTTTCCTTCTATCTGAATTACTCGTGTATTTGATCGATCTTTGATGAATCAGCATCTTTTGGAGAAAAATCTTTATGAAAACGCAGTCGTTGGTTATAATTGTTGTGTTGTTCTTTCTCGCGCGTTTGATTAATCTTTGGAGAATCGGCGTTCTTTGGAGAAAAATCTAGCGTTCGATCCCAAACGTCGAGCCAAAACGTAGTTGTCGATTACAACCGATCGGTGTTGTTCCTTCCGGTTTCGAGTTACTCGTGTGTTTGATTAAATTTTCGGAGAATCAGCATTTTTTTTTTTTTTGGGGGGGAGGAAAAAATTCAGCGCGATGTTGTTTCTTCCGGTAAATCTTTGAAAAATCGGCGATCTTTGGAAAAGAAATCTAGTGCTCGATCTCTTTGCAAAAATCGATTGATGTTGTTCCTTCTGGCTGTGAGTTTTCGGGTTACTGGCGTGTTTGATCGATCATTAAAGAATCAACGTTCTCCTTTTTCTTTTCCCTTTTGGAGAAACGTAATGGCCCCTTAATACACGTTGCTCCGACTTCGACAGATTTTTACAAGAGTTCGGAGAAAAGTTTCCGGGTTGTTTCCTCCGAAGAAATAAATAGATACGTGGCTCGATTACAGAGATTTTGAAAATGAAAATTGTTTCAAAGGCTTTTTATTGATGAACATTACCACAGTCTAGCTAGATGTCGTTGATTAGATAGAGAACAGTAGTAGATTGTCACACATTGATTGACCGTGTGAAATAACCGGGCGTTGCCCACAAAATATGTCGTTACAAAATTTTGCTTTATTTAAAATTATTGCCACTAGGTGGGAACGTTTATTATGAATTTGAAAAAAAAAAGAAAAAATAAAGCGACACTAGTCACGGGTAGCCCTAACAAATCAGATAAACACTGGCGATACTATCACACCGAACGCTGCTAATCTACACGTTCATCTTAAACGTATAGATATTTACTCAGAGAAATTTTTAGACTACTCGAAGAAATTGTACAAACAGATCCGTTGTCCCTTGAAACTCAGCTCTCAGGTCGGAAAATTACGAGAATGAAAGGAGCAAAGAGATGGCAAGAGAGCGAACGTTTCGTGGGAACGCGGAGAAAAGCAGAGAAAGGATGAAGAAGAAGAAGCGAGAAAGAGAAAAGAGGAGGCCTCGTGTCGATCCTATCGGAGACCCGAATCTTGGAATTCGAATTTGTCGCCTTATCTGCGGATTCCATCGTAATTGCTTATCTACGAGGCGCTTGCTCGCCGGGACAGCCATATCCACCTACTTTATGCGACGCGATCCGTCGACCCACGAGACGACACGCATGTATGCACGTTTTCTCGCGTGTTTCCGTCACGCGAAACCATCGTGCCTCCAAGGTTCGGGACGTTTATCGCCGGTAGGGAATCGTATACACGTCTCTCCTTTGTTTTTTCTCGCGTCACCCTCTCTCTGGTCGGTCGCGCGACGACCATCATTCCCTCGTGGCCGCTTCTTCCTCTTTTCGCCACAGTTCCGGTGGCGCCTTCTTCCAAGAAGAGGTGCTTGCTTGGATATTGTTTTTCACACGTCTATCTTCGATACAGGCTCCTCCACTCCCCTCTAGCCCGAATTTTTTCTCCCTTCCTACTGTGTCGCGATACTTACGACTGCTGTGTGAAAGGTGTAAGAAAAACAGAAGACCGGTCGAGGGTGCAGGTTTTATTGATCTCTTGTCTTTATTGAATACTACATTGTGAATGTTAACTTTTACGAGACAGACACATTCGCAAAGGAAAATCGGGGAAAGAGGAAAGATCTTCTCGAACTATATAGTGGCTCACTTGTTATAATTTCTCGAATTTTCTCCCCCCTCCCCCCTTCGCGAAACTTTATTCGTTCAGCTTCGTAGCGCAAAGGTTATTTCATATCCAGATGTAAATTTCTCATCGTCGTGCGATGAATTTTTACATTTCATTTCTCATCGTCACAAGTGGCGCAGTTGTTCAATCTCGCTCGCCTCTCGACACGGTTCAACAATTTTCTCAATTTCTCGGCTTCGATTTGGGAATTTCGTTTCCTTGCTCCCGGCTGCGATTTACGTTCGGCCGGATCGGACGTTCGATTATTCGATTGAAACGTTCGATTTTTCAATCGTCGATCTGTTATCAATATACTTGGAAACATTCCGACTGAATGAGGATTTCCTTCAACAGCGAGTGCAATAATACAACAGCGGAGACTGCGATAGACTCATGTTACGCTGACAATGAGACATTCCTTCAATGGGCACCGGTAGTAGACTGAGATATACCAGCGAAGATCTAATTGATAATCGTATATCTCTCGCGATTATATTCATCAAATTCCAACTCGTAAGGAATCTCTGCTAGTAAATCGTTGGTAACAAGCTTTTATCTCTCTCCCTCCTTGATATTATATATATATAATTTTATATATAATAATATATTATATATATTGTATTGTATTATATTATATTATATTATATTATATTATATTATATTATATTA
>WIUT01008380.1:0-10713 GCA_010645135.1 Tetragonula clypearis | reverse complement strand
ATATATATATATGTGTGCTTTCACTGTTGGCGAAGCGCATTACGTCATTGCATGTAGGTGACGCGAACCCATAAGATTTTCCCCCTACGAAAAATCGCTCAACGCGCCTAAAGAAGTTTTTCACTTCAAAAATTGTTCCACGACGGTTTTTGTTCATTCTGATCGAACGGATGTGAAAAGCGCATCGATCTGGCCCTGATCTTCGTCGAGGCGACGATTAATTTTTTACCCTGGCGGCCTCGCCTCGTGCCGTACTTAATTTGCCTCTCGTAATCGACTCTCGCCCCCCTGTCTCCATTTTGAAACAAGCCGACCAGTCACGATCGCAATGAACGTTCCAACCGGGACGCTTATTTGCGTTTCGTGAAATTGTCTGTAAACGATTTCTCCCTCTTTCCGGTTGTTTTCCGCGTTGTTTCCGCCACGGTTCGTTGGATTTTATCGCGGTTTCCCTTGCGCGCTGCGATTTTTAAAAGAACAGGTCCCGGGTCCGGCACAAACGAACACAGAAACGAACAGATACTTTCGCGCGTTACGCGAATCTTGGAATTGTTTTTTACGTTGGAATGTACACGTGGAAATAGAACTTGCTTGCTCAGAGTCAAAGAGATTAGAGATTAGAGAAAGAGAGAGAGAGAGAGAGAGAGGGATCGTTCCAACTCTTCCGTTTTCCGTTTTCCTACGAAATGAATTTCTCGCATGTTTTAAAACATTCGTGCTCGTCGTTGCTTGAATTCTTGAAATTAGAGTGAAAAATAACAACAACTGAATAATAGTAATAACAATGAATTCGAAATTTATACACGCATTTCTCGTAGTTAACCTTCTTTTTATTTTGAGAATGTGCACTCGATTACTTCCAAGCGATGACGGCTATACTCGACACGGAAAACACGGTGAATGCACCTGCTCGAGTTAAATTACAACAAAATGGTACCTCTTTCTTCTTTTCTTTAAATGTTCCTTCGAGAAATTCTCAATTTTCACTGACTTTGTCTCGTTTCTTTCTGTTTCGTTGCCTTGAAATAAATGCATACGCTTTTTTCTTTCATCTAAATTTCTACAACAAACAGCGAAATTTTGTTCTTCCACGCGACGAGTATATACACGAGATTAAAAACGAAATTCAAGAGAAAGAAACAAAAATTCCATTCGTTCACGTTACGTTTCGAGTCGTTCGATTCTGAATCCGCGGTCGAACGAAAATCTTCGCGGTGGGAAAACACGAGGACAAACAGCGCCGACATTGTCGCAAATTTATCTCGATCTGCCGATCTCTCTCTCTCTCTCTCTCTCTCTTTTTCTCGTTCGAAAACTCAACAAGTGATAATCCAAACGCTCGAGCGGCGCGAGCAGTCGCCCCTTCGCGCAGAAACGGAAGCGCAAAAGTGGTCCGTCGTCTTTTCCCCCGAGTAATTTCCCCGAAGCGCGTTCCTTCCTCCTCCCATCCCCCTCCTCCTCGAAGGGTTGACTATGTTCAACCCTCCTGATTTTATCCGCGATTTTCGCCGGCGGGATCTTCTCGTCCTCTTTTTAACCTCTTGATCGCCGTGCGCGTATCACTATACCGTAAATAAAATCGAAATTAATTTCGATTTCTTAACAGTGACATATATAGAATCATTTTCCATCACTAAAAGAAAAAAAATCGAAAAATATATATATATATATTTTCCCTTGATTTTGGATTTATTCGAAAAAAAAAAAAGGGAAAGAAACGGAAAAATTCGCTGTGAAATTCCACTCTGCCCAGCTGTTTACTTCGAAGCATGCCACAACGTAAATAAATGTTCGTTTCATCGTGTATAATACATATATGTGTATTTTTTAGACTATAAATTTATAACATTTAACAAACATGCATGTAACTTTTTTAATATTTAGTGTTTGATCTATTGCGTGGCAACCCGAAGTGAAAATCAAGTGTTTTTCCTTTTTCTTGGAAATTATATCCTAATTGATTGTGACTCGCCGATTATCTAAGGTAAAAAAGTATTTAAATTCTTTATTTATTGGTAGAAGTACATTTTTCTTATAATTGAAAATACGCGGCAAGCTGATGCGCGGTGCTTAAAAAAATGCGGCGATCAAGAGGTGTTAAAACTTAACACCGTTTCGAACCGTTCGTGCGGTTCCGAGAATTTTCAGCTGCAAGTAACGCCTGTTTGTCTTTTTTTTTTTTTTTACAGCGTTTCCGGTTCCGCGCAGCTTAAAAAGTTTCAAACTTTAGCTTACAATGTTATATAGTATCTGCCGGACGTTCGTGGAACGGTATCGCGAAAATGAAAATTAATCGTTGGGAACATTTCGTAGAAAAAAAGAAAAAAACAGTGCGTACAACAAGAAAAAGAAAAATTGATCGGACAAGTCCGCTCGATCTGATTTCATAGGTCATCAAACGCCACGTATTGTACCTTGATCGCCATCTTTGCTTGTTTCTTCATTTTAAAATAAAGTTGCGTATAATTGAATGGTCTTGAAAAATTTTGCTGCTTGTACTTTTATGTTACTAAACTTGCCAACATTTCGTCGAAAGTAGTTACTCCTTCGAAACACAATCTTTATTAATTAATATAACCTACATGTGTTAATAGGTTAGGTTAGGTTAGGTTATGGCTACATTTTTATCGTGATATGATACGATATCATTATAAAAAGAAAAAAAGAAACAAACAAGTCACTCCCAGATTATCAAGTTAGATGGTTTTTTTTAGTGGAGAGTTGGTAAATATTTTTTTTTTTTTTTTACTGAAGATAAAATCTGACAAATGAAGGAATCGTTGGGTACCAAATACAGAAAAGCCTATAGTTTTTGAAATCTCGACTCGCACATTAAGAGAATCAAACAAAAAAGAAAGAGTTATTCAAGCAAAACGTTGTTAAACGTGCAAAACGAAGGAGAACTTATATGAAAATTTATATGAAAAAAAAATTGCAAAAGCATGCTTTCGCAACTGGCACGCGCGTTCGCAAGATCCGCTTAATTTGTCCGAAACGTTATAAATCATAAATTTGATATATTGGAATTTTAGTAAGGAGAAAAAGATTAAAGCTGGATACGATTGGGTAAATATGTTTTTTTAAAATACCATCCAGATCTTGTCAGTGTCCGAAGATCAGACGATATATCTTTGTACATATACTCGGTGCCAGGATACGAACACAAGGTAGAAATTGACTCATATTTTCTCAGCTGTTGGAGTAGATCTTACGAGAAATTCAACGAACCGAGAAACGACTGAGACAGTTGGCCTGCAGTTAAATGATAAACCAAACCGTCCGCGTGAAAATGTCGTTTCTTTCGTTTTCCAAATCCGCGATTATTCTTCAAATTTCCTGTCTGTAACGTTGTAA
This sequence comes from Tetragonula clypearis, assembly GCA_010645135.1. Lineage (NCBI taxonomy): Eukaryota > Metazoa > Arthropoda > Insecta > Hymenoptera > Apidae > Tetragonula > Tetragonula clypearis. The sequence continues at coordinate 7,359 of WIUT01008380.1, read as the reverse complement.
ATTTATAGCTCGATATTACTTTCGCAAGTATCGATCACACTTGCAGAAGTAACGGATCCAGGGAGAAAAAGCGCGCCAACTTATCCCGCTCGGTAAATCAATTTGCTCGACATAAACGGCACTTCAGCTAACGAACGGGTGGCAAAGTTATTCAAAAACAAAATGCACGTTAAATCGATCGAACGAACGTCAATTGCCGCCGAAATTGCGTGAAATTAACAGAACAGGGCGGAAATCTAGCCTTTGACACGTCTAAAACACTACGTTAAACAAACCACCCTTGGCTGCAGCTTTCACATTATACGCGTGCGTTGGTTATTTTCGACAACTACCCCATTGCAAAATCCTATGAATGAAACCAACGAACGCGCGATAATATAATTAAACAACAACGACATCGGACAACATTTCCGGCGGAAAGAAGTTCGATCGAACAAAATTCACGGGATTCATGAAGGGTTGGAAGTGGGTGAAGAGAGAAGGGGCAGGGGGGAATTCAATTAAAAGAATCGTTGACGCGTGTCGCGGCATTATCGATCTCCTAACTGCGTCGGTTTTGCCGGGCAACCGTGAAAACTGGCGCGTTAATGTCGCCGTAATTCAATTAATTAACCACAGCTATTACACACGTTGCCGCGCGTGTGTGTCGAGCGTTTAACTCGCGTTTCGCTCGGTCAACGACTAACTTCGGCGTCGTTCGCCAACTGCTCTCTCTCTCTCTCTCTCTCTCTCTCTCTCACTCTCCTTCAACCGTCGCCGCCACTCGTCACCCGCTGCCTATTTCTCAAAATCCGGCAAACAAGCAAAGCAACCCAGGTAACACAGAACGGCGATTAAGAAACGAAATGTCGACGACTACGGACGTGGAAATAGCGACAGGCGCGAGTTAACGAGCAAAGGAAGGGCGAGGCGAAGTTTTTGGCGAGATTCAGACGCGAAAAGGCAGGGGGAGGAGGGAAAGGAAGAAATTCGAAAAAGAGGAAAATGGGGAGAAGAAATTTTTGGCGAGACGAGATTAAGATGCGAAAAGGGGGGGGGACAGAGATGGAAATTCAATGTGCAGACATTCAATGTTTAAGGCAAAACATAAAAAAAAGAAAAGAAGATGGAGAGGAGAAATTTTTGGCGAGACGAGATTAAGATGCGAAAAGGGGGGGTGACAGAGATGGAAATTCAATGGGCAGAGATTCGATTTTTAAGGCAAAACTTAAAAAAAAAAAAAGAAAAAGATGGAGAGGAGAAATTTTTGGCGAGACGAGATTAAGATGCGAAAAGGGGGAACAGAGATGGGAATTAAATGGGCAGAGATCCAATTTTTAAGGTAAAAGTTAAAAAAAAATGAAGAGGAGAAATTTTTGGTCAGACGAGATTAAGATGCGAAAAGGGGGGACAGAGATGGAAATTCAATGGACAGAGATTCGATTTTTAAGGCAAAACTTAAAAAAAAAAAGAAAAAGATGGAGAGGAGAAATGTTTGGCGAGACGAAAAATTAGAAAGAAAAAGGGAGAAAAAGATAGAAATTAAAAATTGGAACGGGGAGAAAGGTAGAAGTTCAAGAAAAAGAAGAAAAACGGGAGGGTGAAGAAATTTTCGACGAGACAAGATCAAAACGAAAAAAAGCGAAGAAAAAAAGATAGAAATGGAGAGAAAAATTTATTGCCGAGACAAAATCAAGACGGGAAAAGAGGGGGGAGAGATAGAAATTCGATATATTCGGCAAAAAGAAAACGAAAGACGTACGTTGGAAAAGAGAAACATAGAGATAAAATATCTCGAAGTAATTGGCGAAGTAATTACCGACGGAGCAGTTTTGTCGGTGCACGAAAGGCACTAACGAGACAACGTTAACGCCGACTCGCTAAGTGGCGTAGCTAGAAACCGCACAACCGTCTCTCGATATTCCTTTTTCACTTTTTCTTTTTTTTCAGCCTCTTTGCAGTACGTCACTTCCTTTTTTTGGTGACGTGAGCGATCTCTGCGGCTGCACGTGTGTGACCTTTGAGACCCTTGCTACCTCTAAGTCTCTGAGTAATGAGAGTCTCGCACGACTGCGACATCGAAATTTTTGGAAACGTTCATCGCGGTTGGCATTCGTTGACGCTAAAACTCGCCTGGTATCGGGACAGGTGAACATTTTCGGCACTCGGCGACATTTTTCGAAGCAGCGAGGTTTAATCTGTCCGACGCAGATCCCAAACTTCGTGATCAATCTCATTCGATCGAAATCGCGTTCAACTGCGCTGAACTGAGCGTGAAAACGACCGTGGTTTCTTGTTTTTCTCGGGAGCGGGGGGAGGGGGGAGAGGATTAAGCTGGAAACGAATGAAACTGTCGTTTGCAAAACCAACTTTAGAACCACGATCCAGAAAGAAAGCTAATTTTGTAGCGCCGGCGACGGACTGAATCGACGACGAAAATTAAACGACCGAAGCAGAGACGCGCTGAGTCGACAAAAATAATAATAACAATAATAATAAATACCCTATTCGTTCGAGGAGCGCGTCGAAACGAGCATGATTAATGCAAGGGGGAAATACCGCGAGAGATTGGGAATGTTATTCCTTCGAGTTTCTCTTGAAAAAAAATTCTCAAACGTGGAAAAGAGAAATTATTAACGAAAGTTTGTGCCCCTGTTTCGGGAGAGAGAGAGAGAGAGAGGGAGGGAGGGAAATTAACGAGCTTACCAGGGAAAGGGAATTCGATCGAGTTAACGAGGCAGGGTAAGTTGTGCTGGCGGAAAGCGGCACGTCGCGGCCATTAGAGGAAAACGTATAAATAATAGAAAGCCGGGATAAGTTTCGATGCTCTTAGAGAGAGCACATCTCTGCCGGTGTGTCCCCTGCGTAAAGGAGCCGAGGATAAGAGGCTGCTTTTAAGGACATAAAATACGTAGACACGTAAGAATACCTGCGCGAGGCCACCATACACACGTGACTGCGCCACTTTATCCTATACTCACGCGCCTGAAACACCACTTTTCTTTCCCCCAAGAGGATCTCGTAAGTGTATCGTCGAGTATCTACCTCACCCTCGAAGGATCGAACGGTCCTCCATCGATCGATCGTTGCTCCAGCTTCACCATTCAACGAGTCACCGAGTATCGATCGTCTCGCGAAATTTAGATCTTGTTCTTTCTTTCTTCTGGAAATTTACCATTTAATCTGAAAATTCACCACGTACGAAGTTGCCAAGCAACTTGCCGAGCAGCTTGTAAGTACGCACGATTTTTCCTTTCTACTCTGTTTCCGCGAAGTTTCAGCGAATCTCCGACAATTCCGTAAAGAGAAAACAATAACAATCATTCCTCGAGGAGGTCTCGATGGCATTTCAGCGGGTACTGAAAACCATACGTTGTTTCGCTCGAGAAGTGTCCCATCTCTGTTGCTTTTCTCGTTACCGCGATTCGTTCGAGAAATAGCGGAATACAATAAATGACTGAAAGTACGTTCGTCTCATTGTCAGATCGGCTCGGCTTCTCAGCTTTAAGCGCAGCTGGAAGACAAACTCGCCCGGCGGTGGCAGCGAGCAGGGGTGCAGGTCAATAGCTGAGTCAGCCCCAAAGGAGAACACCGCCGTGTCCGCTAATCCCCAATGTGTCGTGCACGGAATTTATAACATTTCTATGGGGTGGGAAGGACGATATCGAGTCCTTTCGACGCCAGTACCATGAATGCACAATTAGAGGCGGATCGTGGCTCAATTCACGATTTATTAGCTGTAGCGAAGCGAACAGGGCAATTTTTGTTGTTTTCTTTCTCTTTCTATGGCCGTCGTTACGAACGCAGCTTATTAAGCTAATTGTTACCTTACCTTTGTCGATTTTCGTTTCTCGAGGGCAACGTATTCGCAGGGCCCAATTAGCCGAACGCGCGACTTCCTCTCCGCGGAGTTCGCCTCTTGCGCGCTGGCTGATCTCGAGAAGCAACGAGAAATCCTCGTAACAGGCGGGACAACGACGTACGCACCGGGACGGGGGGAGGGGAGGGGGGCGAAACATCGGTGCTTAAGCCGGCAACATTAGTTTTATGCTTTACAGGGAAACATACTCTTCTCCTTCAGCTTCTTAATTAAACAGGGACACTTCTGGCCGTGTTTTCCATCGACGAAACTCGCTGATTTCTTGGCTCTCCGCGAGAAAGCTTGTTTCTGCTTCCGCGAGCAGTTATTCTTGCCTGCTTGCAGCCAGAGAAATCCTCTCGCTTCACCGAACGTCGGTAGAATCGAAGAGATCGATCGATTTTCGACTGCTTAGTTGCTCAATGATGCGATTGTGAACAGTGAATTGTACGAGAGAGGTCTCATCTGATTTCTCGTTGCGATTAATCATAAATCACTTTGACGCGAAAACGTCACTCGTCTACGTTCGATGACGATGGAGAACTACGCCCGATGACGTAGATTCGTTTTGATTAACGACGTAGATTCCGTCGAATGAACGGACGGCTACTCACTTGGAGTCCGCCGCCCGCGAGTTTGTTTTACACGAACGTTTCTAGAAGTTTCAAGGCGGCTTGTTATTAAAAAAAAAAAAAACAGCGCTTCTAGCGAACAGTTTGACCCTTTCTTTTTACATTTAAATTATCAAAGAATGGCGAAGAACTTATCTAAATTCGGAGAAAAACAATTTACATGTATCCATATATACCTAACGCGAGTTCTGTGGTCGCAACACTCTCAACGCACTGAAGAGATCGACGCAATGGAAGGGATAGTAGCGCAGTGGAGGGGATAGTAGCGCAGTGGAGGGGATAGTAACGCAGTGGAGGGGATAGTAGCGCCAGTGGGATCAAGAGAGTGGGGGGAGAGAGCAGCCAGTTCGCCACCTACGATCCAAATCATGCGCTCGACAATAATATTAGATACATTCTTCTTCCGCTAACACCGAGTATCTCATCTCTGCGAATAAACGAGTCCTCTGACAGTTCAGAGCGCAGTTAGAAAGTGAAACACAGAGCATATTAAACTTGCTTTTTTCTTTTGAAGCACGTGGAATACGCAAAAGTGCGAAATCTACGAGCGTTAAAATCAGTTCAGGCGAAGTTTGATGTGTCACTTGAACAACGTCTTGTCACTTGAACTCCGATCGCAACAATCCGGGCTAGCTAACCTTGGTGACTGCTTAAGCGAGTCTCGCGCGACGAACTATCGTTATCCGGTCGCGTATAGTTGTCGTCGTTTGAAGACGGTTACGAGACGAGTAAACAGTTTACGATAAAATCAGTTTTGGCAACAAGCCTCGACGTTGGACAGCCGAGCTCCGGGCAAAGTTGCGCGAATTAGTCGAACTCTCTCTCTCTCTCTCTCTCTCTCCCTCTCTCTCTCTAGGCGAGAACTTGCGGCGCTGGATCAAGAATCGCTCAACCAAGGCGCAAATCACTCGAACATCGTACTCGGAATTACTTACAACGAAACTCTGCCTGAGAACGACCCGGCTTCGAATTATATCCCAACGCTGATTGTTGCGGCAACCTGAAAACGCAGGATTAATCGAAACGAGGTTGTTAATCAGAGCTTCCCGGAGGATTTATTCCATGGATCGCGAGAGATGTGAAATTGGAACGACCGCAGGTGATATCGTGTCTGGCTCGAGCTTCTGTTCTGCGATTGCTCGATCAATTTTCCTCCAAAAAAAAAAAATAAAAAAAATAAAAAAGAGAAAGAGAAAGAGAGTTGAAAAGTGAAAGCGTTCGATATTTTTCGAAAAACTATCACTGGCCCGTGGCGACGAACCGAGTGAACGTTTACAATCGTTACGGGACGATAACATTCAGCCTTTTTCCTTCTCGCAAGATTAGAAGGAAAAAATGAAAAAAGAAAAAGAAAGAAAAGAGTCAGGAAAAATGGTGGACGGAAATCCTTATATCAGAGGGTCACGTTCCACGGAGGAATATCAAGGTCGGTTTAATAGAGCGTAACAAATTGGCCCCGTTAACTTTATCGTTAACTATCGTTTCGCCCAAAGCTCGCGACACGCTTGTACACGCTCGGCCCCGTGTATTAATCTTGAAACCTGCCAGACCACGGTCTATCGATCCAAACACGGCTCTGTGTTTCATTCCTGCTTGACGTGGACTCTTTCAACATGCGAGTATTATCGGTTCTATTAAGCGTCACGCGACACCGATTCTTTTCTCCCTTCCCCGTCCCCCTACCCGTTCCCATTCACCGCCGGTTGAAAGGCTTTGCCTCAGCGACAAATTCACGCGGGGGTGAAAACATCGCGGAGAACGGAAGAGGAAAAGGGGAGAGATCGAGATTTCCTTTCACGCTGTTTTCAGATTCACGCGTCAAAATGTTCGCGAGCGATTGTCCGCCGCCGGGCGAAAGTACGAGCACTCCTTTCCACCATTTTTATATTGTTTCCAAGCGGCGAGACCGAGTACCGTCGTTTCACTGCCAGTGTGCGCGCGATTTTGCAAAAAAAAAAAAAAAAAAAAAAAAAAACGAACGATTACAAGACGAAACGCGGCAAATATATCCCCGCTAAATCTGCGTAATTTCGCTTTTCGATTTTCTTTTCGCTTCAATCACGCGAATTTCACGAGTTTCGTGAATTTCATTAATTCTTTCGCGAACGATTATTGTAAACGAAAGTTACAAGACGAAACGCGACAAGTATACACCTGCTAAATTTGTGTAATTTCGCTTTTCGATTTTCTTTTCGCTTCAATCTCGTGAATTTCACGAGTTTCGTGAATTTCATTAATGTTTGTAAACGAAAATTACAAAACGAAACGCGATAAGTACATTTCTGCCAAATTTGTTTAATTCCATTTCGATTTTGATTTTTCTTTTTTTTTTTTTTTTTTTCTTTTAGTTCAATTTAATGTTGTAAACTTTACGAATTACGCGGTAAATATATTCCTGCTAAATTTGTGTAATTTCACTTCAGTTTTCTTTCCATTTCAATTTAATATCGTGAATTTTGTGAATTTTATTAATTTTGTAAACGAAAATTACAAAACGAAACGCGATAAGTATATTTCTACTAAATTTGTGTAAATTCACTTCAATTTTCTTTTCACTTCAATCTCGTGAATTTTACGAATTTTGTGAATTTCATTAATTTTTGTAAACGAATATTACAAAACGAAACGCGATTAGTATATTCCTGCTAAATTCGTGTAATTTCACTTCAATTTCCCTTTCACTTCAATTTAATATCAAGTGAATTTTACGATTTTTGTGAATTTCATTAATTCTGTAAACGATTTTACAAACGAATATTACAAAACGAAACGCGATTAGTAGTATATTCCTCCTAAATTCGTGTAATTTCAATTCAATTTCCCTTTCACTTCAATTTAATATCAAGTGAATTTTACGATTTTTGTGAATTTCATTAATTCTGTAAACGA
>WIUT01008379.1:0-10715 GCA_010645135.1 Tetragonula clypearis | reverse complement strand
ATATACTATTATACGATATTAACACTTTACCGACCGGTATCCTATTAATCGTCTATTACTTACCTCTACTATTTATCGCTATCGGTCGGTAAAGTGTTAATATACTAATTGTATTATAACACAATGCAATAAAGAATACAAACTCCTGCTGATATATTTTGTTAAAAAAAAAATCACTCGATTATCGAAAAATACACTGTATTATAAATATATAAAACTTTCATAGAAAATTAGAAATTAGACATTTTAATATTAAATGTCGAAGCTCGATATCACAAGCTCGATACTCACCTCTGTTGGCACTTGTTCGTTAATGTTGTTCACACAGTGCGCTGCTGTCAACACGTGTTCAACGGAGATCAAGCTACCCCCGCAGTTGTAACTGACGGATGAAAGATTTTTGAGGCCGGCTTTGTCCTCGTACCCCAAAGCCACTACGTACGGGAATTCGCCAGGTTTAGCCTCTGTTCCACCGTATATATGAAAAGACAGATCGTACCGTCGCGCGTCGAGATACTCTTGACAAGCTGGAAATGACATTGAAATTACTGAAGCTATAAGCTAGTAAATTACACGCTAATAATTTGTCGACACGATTGTACAAGAACGGCCGAAATTCTAATTTACAGATCTCCGGCAAAATGAGTGCGCTTTCAGCCGAAAAATAAAAGCACGATTACTCTTTTTTTGACGATACGCGCGTTCAGTTTGTACGTGCACGATCGCGCATAAATCTCGAGGCATAAAGGAAGGCTACAGTCATTTGAATTTTAAATAGAAAATGCAAATCAACTTCGTTCGTTGCGGATGATTTATACGTATACACGTTGTGCCATATTTTGTCAAGAATTTTTTTCCTTTTCTGTTCTTTTCGGCGCAACTCTATGCATTTTTCGCGTTTCATCTCGCGGATTCAGATGAAATGCGTGGGATTTGACTATGATGATAAATCGTTTCAGTCAATTTATCGTCTATGACAACGAATTTGCATTCTGATGAACGCACAAATCAAGAAACTAACAGTAAGTAGAATTCCCGTACGATCTTGATACATAACGTAATAAAAATTGACAGATTTCAGATGATTTCGCGAGACAAATAGTTTTCAGATATTTCTCGATTTCAACGATCATCGTAACGATAGTTCTAATCTATAGATGTGACTAATCTATAGCGTATGCATCTGCATATTGTTTTCACACGCGCGAATTTTACCGATCTGCACGATTAACTTTCACACGTTGGCAAGCATTCCGATCTTTCAGAATCGTTAGAAACAATCACTTTTCAAGTCCCGTGTCAAGTTTCAACGGAAAAAAAGAATCGTTAGAAACTAGTTTAAATTAAGCAGATTAATCGCACGTTGTTAGGAACCATTTGATTACTGAAAAAAATCCAAACTTTGCTGGAAGGATGTCCTTACACGCTCGTTACAATACATTGGTACCAACATGACGATTGCCCCGCATCGTTTGTATCTTTGTATTGAATAATCTTTCATTAGACGGATAATTAAGAAGTTATTTATGCTTATAAATTATTGCAAACAAATCAATGTGACTTAATACTTTTTTACTTAGAATTCAATATCCTTTCAACTTATGACGAAAAAGAAATATATAGTTTAATTTAACAAAAGAGAAGTGACCTTGAAACCTCAACGCATAAAAATTGATACGCCATATTTTTCCCCTCCCCTTAAAACCATCGTTTGTATCTTTGTATTGAATAATCTTTCATTAGACGGATAATGAAGAAGTTATTTATGCTTATAAATTATTGCAAACAAATCAATGTGACTTAATACTGTTTTACTTAGAATTTAATATCCTTTCAACTTATGACGAAACAGAAATGTATAGTTTAATTGAACAAAAAAACAAAAAAAAAAAAAAAAGAGGTGACCTTGAAACTTCAACGCATAAAAATTGAATAATCTTTCATTAGACGGATAATTAAGAAGTTATTTCAGGTGTGCAAGTTACGTGAATCACCCTGTATATCGAAGCAAATTCTCATCGTCCACGATATCTTTAATTCGCGTTAAAGGCATTCGCATTGGTAAAGTGAAGTTTTAACGTATAACAGAAATCTGTATATATTTCCACACACGCGCGAAGAAATGTTGATTACGCGTAGAACATTTTATTTCTTTATAGAGGAAAAATGGCGCAAGATGCTAGGTTGTTCCAGAAGTTTCTTTCAAGCTATGAGAAGTTTTGGAGAGCCATCGAGGTGACAAAGGGATATAATAAATCAGATAATGTATCATATGTAATTCGATGAATACGGATATATAAAACGCAAAATATTGCGCGACCATCATCTACGAAACGGAAGAAATTTTTGGAACAACCTAACAAACGAGTAACGAAATTTACAGAGCCATACCAACATCGGCTAGACGTGGTGATATCTTGTCTGTGACGTTCAGCAAAGGGCAGCAAACAATTTCAACGAAACCATCGAATCCGCATCTTCCCAAGGAGTCCAACTGCCTTTTACCTTCCTGGACCTCCTTCAACCTGGGCGTGCATTCGGGTAATTTCTTGCAGATGCCTGTATCACCGCTTTCCAGCGGGCACTGGCTCCCTTCTACGAGGAATAAAAGAAGAACTGACTTGGTTAATCTCGCCAAGGTAGAATTTCAGGTTTACATTCAACTTTTTCGTTTTCTTTCTTTTTTTTTCTTTTTTTTTTTTTTTTGTGCAAACAGTTTGACACAAGCTGACGAGTCCATATGATGATCAATGCAAAGTTATTCGTAGAAGGAACAACTCGAATTTTCAGCACACAAACATGACGTCACACAAAACACACGAAAGACCTCCAAGTGCAAGTGGCTACCAGTGGTTCACAAGACTATTCCAACGAATGTTGGAGTGAAATACTCTCAAGAGAGGCAAACGCCAACTTTGAAGCGCGCCTTCAACGTTAACTAACAACGTTTGCACGATAAACATATTGTAACTGTTTCTAATTGCTTTCAAACTTCACCGCTACAGTCACGACGATCGTGTCACGATCTTAATTGAATTTAGTTTTAGTTTTTCGATTTTCACCAGAACTGTGAACCAACGAGACAACTTTGCGAGCGTAATATTTTCACGAACAGATGCAAATTTCGCAAGCGTTGTAAGTAAACATATTGACGGTAAGTAAATTTGCTCGCATCGTGCAATACGGAATACGCGGGGATCAGTTTCCTCCATATTCGTAACGCGATAACGCACGATATACCTTGGGACGAAAAAGGCAAAAACGGCAGTCCATAATTCCGGTGGATTTTACGACAAGAAGCAGACAGTTGACAGACTCGAAGAAATCTTTCCTTTCTCCAAGAAGATTCAAACAACAGGAGTGGAGGAGAGACGTAACTCTAGCGACCTTTCTCAAGCAGAGTTTTCCCCTTTTTTCTGAATTTCTAGACCAATTTTAGCAGTACGAAATAAAAAAACACAGACGCTCATTTTTCTCGTATTTACCGTAGAGTTGTTCCTCGATCGCGGATGCCAAGACGACGAGGAGTAAAACGAGCACGACGCTGCACATTTTCGTAGCGGACGAAACAAACGGTGCTGATAAACCAATCCGCGTGGCATGCAGTTCAAGACTAAACTGATGGTCAAGCAAACTCGTGTGATGCCATGAATCAGATAGAAGGGAAAGACTCGTAGAGAGATTCTCGCTCGATCTTCCTGGTAGAGAATAGAGGAACGAAGAAAACAACAAAACCGGCGAATCAATGATGAACAACAATATCGTCAATAATGCGGCACGATAGACGGTGATTAACATATAACGAACGTCTTCTCTTATGTCACGAACCGGATTCGAACAATGGAATGAAACGTTTGCTTTTACGCGTTTGTTTGCACGATTTCCCGTGAATTTTCGTCCTTCTTGAAAATAGTCGGTAGCTGTCTGATGACTTCCCGTTGCGACAATATCGTAACAGAAACAAGTCAGTCAGTTACCGTGGTTAACGACGGATTTTTATCGGTTTTCCGGGCCAGAGATTTACTCGTTGAAAATTACACGTTCGAGATCGAGATTGACGCTCGTTTAAGAAAAACAAGCCGATAATCTACTAGTTGATATAAAGTAATAACGTATTCCTGACGTACTATTAATTACGATAATTGGAGTACAGTTAACGTTCGATTGTGCAACCGGGCTGATCTCGGCTGGGATAAAAATTCTTACATAATTGCCATCGGTGATCAATGAAAATTATTAGACGCTTGTAACAGATCGTGATGCAGCTGTCAGACCGTCGGTATATTGTTTGAAGGGATAATTGATTTTCTTCTTCAAGCCTACCCGAGCTCTCTTCTTCGGGGAAATCTGTGCAACAGATTTGCCCGATACTTAACGCCAGAGCTACCAAAACTGGTCGAAGTGACCAGTATTTGTAATTGTAAAAGTACAACTCTGCAACTACGATCTCGCGTAATTTTTGTTGTATCATAAACTTTTCGCCTAATATTCGATTTGCACTGTAATTTGTTCGATGCGCTGCGATGCTTTGCGCTTTTGGTCGCCGTAGCGTTAAAAATCGAGAAATCAAAGTCCGAATCAAAAGTCAAAAGGTACACTCTCATTCTCAGTGAGGTTTTCGTCTTTCAACGAAAGGGAAATAAGATCGAGACGGTGGGAAGAAGAAAAGAATGGGAAAACCTGCGTGTATAAATGCGAGGGTCGTCGTCATCGTCAATGTTGGGTCATCGGCGGATGACCGTGAACGATAAGCGTGATATTTCCGTAACAAAAGCTCGCAGGCGATAAACGATTATTGAAGTTTCGCCGGATTTCCCATTTTTTTTTTTTTTTTCTTTTCTTTTCTTCGATCGTCAATAACACCTAGAAATCACTCCGCGAACGAGTCTAGTTCGTCGTTTCGTCGTACTCGAGATCGTCTACGTTTCGTTTCCCTGTACGCTTATTACGTTCGCGTATCGATTCATCGGTCGGCCGAGGAAATTGTGCAACAATTGTACGTATTATCAATTCACTCGCGGTTATTTCCCTATATAAATAGAACTTAAGAGTTCGTACGCGTGTACGACATTGGCCTGAATACTTTCTACTCTCTTGCTTCGCGCGCTCGCGTAAAAATAGCCGTAGTTTTCACCGAGAAATTTATATATCGAGAGATCACGCGAGAATGCACGCGTGTATTGTACAGTTGAAATTGCTAGCTGACGTCGAGCAGAGTTGTTGCTACTTGCTAGTACGACTTGTCACCTGACAGGGAGTGACTTGATATTTCCAGCATTTCTCAACGGCCAACGGAAGAGGAAAATAAAATTGATATTATAATGATACACACGAATATGGGAAGTGGTTTTTTTACGTTCGTACAAGCCTGTCGGGGAAGTTTGAACAGATATCCGTCCCCCCGGTGATTCCCCGATACACCGCGTTGCGATGCACGCACGCACGCACGCACGCTGTGAAGAGAGAAGATGCGTTTCGAAAACTTTGCAACTTTTTTTTCAGTTCGGGAAAAGGCCGAGAAAAGTGGAGACAGAAAAGAGAGACGAGAGAGAAGCCCGAAAGGCCTCAGATGATAGAACGAAACCACTCGGCGAGAGGAAGACGGAGCGAGAAAGAGAAACGGTTTTACACGCGTGTCGCGGTTCGCGGTTTCAGTCTGCTTGCGGCGTTCGTGCCAGGCGTCGTGTTCCGTTTGCTTGTTTTCCAGCTTCTTTTTTTTTCTTTCTTTTTTTGTCGTTCAATTTCGCGCATCTATCAACGCCGGTCGTTGCCAACCTTGAACGAGAATGAACGACAGAAGACACGCGGAACGCGACCTCCGACACGATTTTTCTCCGTGAGGGGCCCGCGTAACCGCCGTGATCCCTCAAGTCGCGCGACAATTGTCTGTGACAATTAGGTAAGAGAACTTCGGTTAGTTTTGCTTTACAATTTCGTTTCGCCGGTTCCATTTAATCCGTCTGTTCCATCTCCGTTTAGCTGGAAATAATATTCTACCTGGCACGTCGTTTCCAAACTGGAGAGAAATTTCCTTTGCACGCGTTTTCTTCGTTCGACATTTCGTCGTGACAGACAGCCTGTTGTAACAGACAGCGAAAAATATTTCGACGTACAGTACTTACTTGGAACGTTTCCTACCGTTGATGAGAGTTCCGATGTTTCACGGCAGTATGAAATGCGTTGAAAAATGAAGAAACACCGAGGATAGAACAGATTTCGATTAAACGCCAATGTCTATCTGAAAGTGAGTAATCAAGTTGTGTTAGACGGGGGACAACAGATATATGAAAAAAATATTTAAGTGCGGTGAACGACGAGTTGTCACGTTATTTGGCATTTGGCATTTGGAAAACACGAGCCTCTCTCCGCGATTGAATTGAGTCGCCCCGAGTTCAAGTTCGGAAAAAGAAAAAAAAGAAAAAAATGTAGATTACTTCTCTTTTGCATCTTAATGTCCCATCGAGAATGAATCAGATTCGATGAAGATGTGTCATAGTCCCTCGGATCAGATAATGGATGCTAGTGTAAGTTACAACACATCGGAAATCTCGTAGAATTCCATGGACCAACCGACGTAGAAACACACCCGATGTTTCTGATTATTTGAAAGCCATTTGTTTCACCGACTGTTGTTCCCTGTCCAGGGAAAGATCTCGAGAAAACATATCTCCGCGCGCGAAATCGTAGAAATTTTTAATGTTCTTAAATATAATTGGATATCTTTCTTCCACCTTAGTCTATTCGCGCGGCAGTCATCGTGTATGTTTTGTGGCAATGCAGTGTAGGAATGATTTCAAAAAAAGAAAAAAAAAACACTGAAAAGCTGTCTAGATGATACGGTGGTACGGTAGTAGAGAGAAAAATGAAAAATATATCACTATTTATTAGTAATAAATTTTCCAAGAAAAACTTTAGTAAACGAACAAAAGATTGTATATATATATATATATATATATATATATATATATATACGTGTATTAATAGTTTAATTCAGTATGATACTTTTTGAAACATTCTGGGATACGTAAAGCTATCAACCAAAGTTCACGTTTCCCAAGTAGTTTCACTCCTACTTTTGTATCTTTTGTTTTTGTTATTTTCACTATTTAGCATCTGTGCTGTGTTTGTTTCAACTATCAGCTATCGCGTCCCAATAGTCATCCGTCGATATTAGATTGAATAAATCTATCACAATGGGATTTTTCCAAAAGTGAAGTTTTTAATGAAACTTTTCCGATTATTATTATCCTTGGGAACTCGATTTTCACCTGTTGAAGTTTCATTTGTTTTTACCGCATCCTCGTTAACAAAATCTTGGAAGACGCGCGTCTGAAACGTTTTCTTCTGTCTTTGAAGGAAAAAAAAAAAACCCGTTCGTCGCCGTCGCTGTAAGTTACTTCGTAATTACATGGGATAATTATTACTCGCGAATCAATCGCAGTACAACACAGTTGCGTTATCCCGGCTATTAGCTTGCACGCGTTAATGATGTATATTATTGCTACAAAAATACACCACGGAGCCCGAGTAGTCTGTTCTGCGCGAATGAGTTAATATCACGAACAAATCTAGAACTTCTACGGGCTTCTGCATCTTGCCCTCGCGCCTCGTTCATTTCGATACGCTAATTAAAGCGAAGCGATTTCCTCGATTTTGTCCAAAATCTAAATGCAAGCGATTCTGAACAATTCACGTTCTCCGTTAGGTTTGGAAAAAGTGTTGTCACGTCAAAGTGTTTTTCGGCAAACAACGTCCGAGGAAATATCTGTCGCACGCGATATAATTATTGGCAACTAAGACTACTCGTCTTAGTTAAGTGTACTTGTTGTTTGCGAGTCGTCGGATGCTTCAGTCGACTTGCAATAACGTGTGTTGTGCGGTAAACGTAGCATAAATTAACAGAACTTGGGAAACAAACAGATAACCAATGAATTCTCATTCTCTCTGCTATATATATATATATATATATCAGTGTGTAACATTAGCCAATTAAAATACTCGACCTTTCTTCTCCTGAAAGTGATTGAAATTTCGACGAGCTCGAGAGAGAAAAAAAAAACAAGAGAAAGAAAATGTCTCGCTCGGAATATTTTCGTCCAGTCCAGTGCAAGTCGACGAGTTGCATGCATGCATGCATGCATGCGTCTTAATGAGCTGACGCGTAGAAGTTCGGAGAGCATGTGTGTTGGACGTTTAATACGCGCTTGTCCATCCAGCAGGCAAGGACAAGCCAATTTATTGCCTCAATGATATGATCGCCGCGCTAAATTGGGTAAATCGGTAACACAGTTCTAATTAACCGGCTACGGATCTAACGTATGCAAAACGTACGCTTGCACGTAGAAGGAGGAGGAAAACTTACGAGGCTGTAGAAACGGAACGCAGAGACCATTCCCATCCTGGTTAATTAAAACGTTCTGGTTCATTTGACGCGCCGCGGGTCGCTATACTCTTTACTCGGCGGTATTATTGATACGTTCGGCTCGCCGTTGCGTAACATAATCTTCTTAGCGTCGAGCTGTTAACTACGTTTACGATTTCCGTCGTTGAAAATCGAACGCTCGCGTATTCACCCGTATTCATTTTTATCGCCGATCTCGATTCCTACTGGACAGAAGGAACCCCGTTCTAACTGCCGTCGGTAACGTAGAGTACGATGATACGTGCGAAGTGCAGGCGATTCTGCGAAAAATAAGTGGAAAAATAGAGAGTGAAATTTTTCTAAACTAAAATTTTTCCTAGTTCTTTAGGAAGTGTGGAGGCGATACCACGTGAAAAGACCAAGTCGAAAATGAAGAATAAAATTAAACTTGGAACAAGTATTTAGAAAAGAAGATACGCCTGTAATATCGAAACTCACGCTGTTAACGTAGAAATCGTTGGAAACACAATGCTGCATACACAGTTCATGTTCTGCGTGAATCATGTTCACGTGTATCACGTTCCCACGTATCCTGTGTTTTTTTTGTTTTTTTTTCGATTTTTTAGTTTCTCGATCTTGCGAAGATTCATCTTTCTTCATCTGCTCGAGAAGAGATTTTACACTTTATTTCTCGTGCTCAGAATTTCACTCGTCATTTTCTTTTTTTCTTTTTTTTTTTATCATTCCATCGTTATACCATTTATTGTTTTACTTCGTTAATTTATCATTATTATTTTTTTTTTTCACGTAGGATCACGCCCGCTTCGCACGCCCGTACCACCGATCGACGCTGGGACACCGTGTACGCTGCGGGATTACACCGAATTCGATTATAGGTGACTGGAGTGAAGTCAGAAAAATCGTCAGACCACGGATCAGAGACGGCGATGAAACGATCGGAGCGGCAAAACGTGAACAATGCGGATGAAAGGCAGATCGCGTACTTAAAAGCGGCTGATTATCGTCCGGCCGTGTCGAGCAGCGACGCCGATCTGTCGAAGATCCCGAAACGAAAGTTGTCCGTGTTCTACCGATCGTTCGACGTGATCGCGCAGATCGGCCACGAGGAGACGAACGAGACGCAAAACGCTGCTGCGGACTTTCGAAGAACGTTCAGCAGCCCGTCGGTGAAGATCGAGATGGCTCGCGAGAAGGGCGATCAGATCGATCGACGAACAAAAGAGGGAGGCAGGAGGAGAGGCTTCGCCGACGACGAAGAGAAGCTATCATCGAGCTATCGACTCGCAATCGACGGAGCCAAGTCGAGCGAAGTTTCGAAGGCCGATTCACTGTCGCCAGTGACGATCAAGTTGCCTGAAGTTCTTCGGGATTTATCGAACGATAATGAGAATCGCGAGCGCTTCCGTGTAAGCTGAATATATATATATATATATATATATATATATATCCCGGCTGATTTGACATCGAGGGACTCGTAACGAGAGCTAATCCTCGTCGAAAAGATTCGTTGCCAAAGAGAGGCAGGGGAGAACCTTTGCCTTTTTCGAACTGTTCGAGCGGAATTTATCGTATCGCGATGATTTATACAATTAGTAAAAGAAATTAGGAGCTAAACGAATTTTTCGAGAAGGTACGGAAAAAAAGAATACAGAATCAGGAGATCGTGTTTTTAGTTACGAGTTCGTCGATTAACTCTTGATAATATATCCTACCCTTCTGAAACACACGATCGAGCAGAAAGTGAAAATGATAAAACTCAACGTGGATCGTGTTTGTCGCGAGTTTGTTACCGATTAACTCGCAAACGGGCTTCCCTCGCTGGCGTGTTTCACTTTCTGAAAGATATTTCAGACTGATATCTGTGTTTTCGCGAGCGGAGTCTCAGAACTCTTTCAGATACGAGTAAGACTTCGCGGAAACTTCAATCTATATGATCCAATGAAAATATTTTTCTTGGGCGGGAGTACTCTCGTGACGCCGAATGAGAAACGAACTCCGCGTTATTTCCACTCCGCTTGGAACTGGAATCCCACTTGAAACGGGGCGCTATAATAATTAATCCGCCGTTTGTTTTTATTCAACGATACAACGTATCTGTTTGTAGACCTTTAGAAAAGCTCCATAGTTCGTAGATCATTGAAACAGCTCTAAACCTTTTAAAATCCTCCGTAACGCGCGAAGAAATTCCCAAATTTCATCGCTCGCCGAAAATAAGGCGAAAAAGGGGAAATGATACCTTGGCCTAATTTCCAGCCAGTCACCCTTGAATACCGCGGAAGAAAAACTGTGCGTTGTATGTACACACACACACATATTGCATTGATACTCAGCA
>WIUT01008378.1:0-10715 GCA_010645135.1 Tetragonula clypearis | reverse complement strand
GAAGCAAACTATTCTTAAATTAATTATTTTTATATAATATTTTGATATTTCGACCACTTTGATAGTTTCAGTGTTAAAGTCTCCTAACCTAAACTCCAAGTTTTGAATATTAACTAAAAGATATGTATGTCGAGAATGGAAGCAAACTATTCTTAAATTAATTATTTTTATATAATATTTTGATATTTCGACCACTTTGATAGTTTCAGTGTTAAGGTCTCCTAACCTAAATTCCAACTTTCTAATATTAACCAGAAGGGTACCAGGTGTCGAGAGTGAAAAATACTATTTTTAAAAATAGTATTTTCAATTTCACAGAATTTGCTGTATCTTTGCAGCCTGTTCAGAAATGTCGGGGGAAACTGAATTGTTTTCGAAATCTCAACCGAGGCGACTAACCTCACACGGACTTGCGGTGCGAGTCGCACACATACGCACGGGAGGAAGAGAGGGGAGAATTCTCGAGGGGTGGGCGAAGAAGGAGTCGATGTTTGATTGAGCAAACACACAGCGAGGAATATCCAAATTTCCGGCAGGACCGCGAAATTCGATCGCGGTGAAATTCCGGAGGAGCCATTTGGAGAGGATTCCACGGCCGAGCGCCGCCGTGGACGGTCAGCATGGTCGCGAGTACTCGAAACGTCGATGAAATCGGATCTTTGGCGGGAGAGTGGCTGGTAGATGGGTCAACAAGTCGACGCGTTCAGAAACGAGATCGTTTCCGTAGCCCCCGTGAAGAACACGGCCGCCGGTACCGAAACCTGATACGTCCCGCAGGAATCAAAACGTGTCATGGATCCGGCCACTTAACCGTTGGAGAACCTTTCACACTTCCGATCGGGAATGAAAAGGAAGAAAAGGACCCACTTGAAAAAGTGCCTGTCTGTTTGGATCGCGATCCGCCGATTTCTTAAAAAAAAAAAAAAAAAAAGAAGAAGAAGGGGGAAAAAAAGAGAGGTAAACTCTATCGCCTAGTTTCCAGAATATTGGAAAACATAGGCCGTTTGATAGTATAGATTAAGACTTTTGATAGGACGATCGGCTAACTGAAAATTGTACGTTTGAAAGTTTTCCAGCGACAACGGCGTGAACTGAGGGCTCGAGGGCCACCGATTGTGAGAGGAGACCGAGGGGGGGGGGGGGATTCTCTGTAGGAAACGTTAAAAAGAAAAAGGAAAAAAAAACCGGTCGGAGGCGCCTGCTAAAATCCGATTCGGCGCGGATGATCCTCGCCGATGACTATACGGACCAAGAGGCACAATAGAGGAAATCCAATGAGAGGGACAGAGAGGATATGTCGAACAGAATGAAGAAAAAAACGCGACGGAGGAGGCCTCCTCCTCTGCCTCCTTGTCTCTCTCCTCGGGCTTGCAATCGTTGCTTGCTCGCCGCGGAAATGAGGTGGAAAACCGCACCCTCGGGTGGGACCTCCACTCCACCTTTTCTTTACGTTTTTCGAGGATGCTAGCCGAGGATTTCACCGACGCCACCGTTTCTTGATATTGCTAAACGCGCGGCGAGCGGGTTCTCGAGGCAGTCGGGCGCGAAGAAATCGTGCCAAGGTAAAAAGGAAAAAAAGAAAAAAAAAGAGAAGAAGAAGAAGAAGAAGAAGAGAAGAAAAAAGAGGATCGGGTGAAAAGCCCCGATTCCGTGACAGAGGGAAATATCAGCGGGCCAAGGGGGCGGTGGTGAATGAAGGGGGACGCGAGCGAGAAAAATGGAGAACCATTTCCATTGGTCGAATTCTCGGCGTTGCAAACACGGTTGATTTTTCTTTCTTTCTTTCCTTTTTTTTCTCTCTCTCTCTCTTTTTTTCGCTTCTCGCGTTTAATCGCGCGACCCAGAAAGCGTAAATGTAATTTACATCGCGCAAAAAGTGAAGAGAAGAGAAGAGAAAAAAAAAAAGAAAGAAAGAAAGGAAGGAAGGGTGGAGGAAGATGCGATAACGAGAATGAAACCTCAAGTCTTTTTGAGGAATCTTTCTAAACGACGACGGAGAATTAAAAAATCTCGGATGAAAACGAGGATGAAAATCTTCATTACATTGAGAGAGGCGAGTTATTGCTTAATTGTTGTTGATCGCAAAAATTTAGATGTAGAAACGCATATTTGAAAACGCGAACACTGGAGGATAAATTGAAGGAACCAACGAGAAAAAGCAGCGCGGTGAAAAGAGTAAGAAAATTAACGTGATATGTATTTAGACATATATTCGAGGACCATTCCGCCTCCTTCTCTTTCTCTCTCTCTCTCTTCATGCGCACACCCATCGTATATATAATCGTGCGTACGTAGGGAGGCAACAAGAACTCGTCGACATTTCTGAATTAATTTCATTCGACTGCCCCCTTTATGCTCTCCCTCGCATCCCGCGGGGCGAAAGACTCGTAGCCGCTTCGTGGCCTCAAGGTTAATTGGAACAAGAGTTAGGAAAGGAAAAGGAAAAAGGTACAGAAATCCCGCGACAAGGACCACACAACTTTTCTTACCGAAACCGTTCGAATGCGCTTTCACTTTAAGGGTCAAACAACACAGCACAACGCCAAAACTCGCAGCAACTCGTGTGCCTTTCCTGATACTGTTTTATATAGATATTAAGCAGATATTTAGTAGATAGTCGCGTAAAGTACATACTATAGTAGTATACTATAGTGGTATTCCAGTGCTAAATTAGAGTGATTTTAAAACTTTTAAGCGTTACATTTCAAAAGTTTATTAGGATATTATATTAAGATTTCAAAGCTTTTAGGTAATTCTACTACTAAATGTTACAGATACTTTTGAATAATAGATTTTAGAACTATCAAGATTCTAAACTTTTTTTTTTTTTTTTTTTTGATTTTTGACATTCTTTCAGACTCTCAAATTCAAGATATATACTAAGATTTAAAAATATCTAGTATCATATATATATCAAACTATCAAGATATATATTGAAATTTTAAAACTCTTATGCATTAGTCGATGCTTTTCTATAGCAAACTTTTAATTTTTCACATTTTTTTTCTTTTGATATTCTTTTAGATTCTCCAAATCCAAGGTATATACTAAGATTTAAAAATATCAAGATATATATTGAAATTTTAAAACTCTTACGCATTAGTCGATGCTTTTCTATAGCAAACTTTTAATTTTTCACATTTTTTTCTTTTGATATTCTTTTAGATTCTTCGAATCTCTTCTCTTTAGATTCTCCAAGGTATATACTGAGATTTAAAAATATCTAGTATGTATCAAACTATCAAGATGTATATTGAAATTTTTAAACTTTTAAGTATTAGACGATGCTTTTCCATAGCAAACTTTTAATTTTTCACATTTTTTTCTTTTGATATTCTTTTAGATTCTTCAAATCCAAGGTATATGCTAAGATTTAAAAATATCTAGTATGTATCAAACTATCAAGATATATATTGAAATTTTAAAACTTTTAAGTATTAGTCGATGCTTTCCCATAGCAAACTTTTAATTTTTCACATTTATTTTGTTGATATTCTTTTAGATTCTGCAAATCCAAGGGAAATCGAACACCTTAAACTGCAAACGGAAGACTTTGAGGGAAAGAGGGAAGAAAAGACTGAAGATTCCAGACTGTATATACGCCCGCATTATTTCTGGTCGGTTCTAACTAAATATTGAGAGAGAGAAAGGCTGGCTAAAGAGAAGAAAATTAGAGGTTGGTGCACAGGTGTATCGACGATCCCTTCGACAAAGCGGGATACTACCTTTTCTTTGGCTGACCGAGGAACGTAGGATATGCGCACCATTTACTTTTATTACGTGAAAGGGGCCTCTCCATTCAGCTGATCCGTTAAACTGGCTGAGAAAGAAAGGAAAATTCTCTCGCGGCCGTTCCTTTTCTTATGTACGATCTTCGGAGATTCCTCGTCGCCGATGAGAAGACAGCTCATGAGGAACGTAATGCGAACAGACGTGACTGATCCTCGACTCTTCAATTAGCCCCGGAAGTCAACGTAGGAAGAGAATCTTTGGGAACAGTATGTATCTTTTCTTTCTTGCCTTGGATGTAGATCGTTTCTGATCATATTATTTGCTGCAGTATCAAAATCAGGCGAAGAATGCAATTGAAAGTATTCTAAACCTTTATTTAGTCGTGTGAATACAGATGTAGAAGACGTCGTAATAAGAATATTCTGAATAACAAGAGCTTGAATTTTTCTGTAAGTACAGGGTGGCCCGAAAGTTTCTTCCCGCCTGTTTTTCTTTTGACAAAACATCGAAATATAAGAAGAACAAAAAAAAAAAATTTTTTTTCTTTCTAATGTATAACAAAAAAATTACGGATTTGGCTCAGCGACATCATACAGTAACGAGTGAAGAAAAAAAAAATAAATAAAAAAATGTTGCTAAATCTAAAGAGAAAATTCTGAAGGAAATATTGTGGAAAATACTCCATGCAGGGATTTTACTGTGAACTTCAAAAAGGGACAGAGGGATACGATATCTTGAGTTAGTGTGAATTGGCAAGTAGCATCAAATGGTAATAACTGATATCAGATATTATGTCTCTTCAATTAAACAAGCAGCTGATGACGCGATAATGTCCATTTTATAAACGAATATAAGGTCGATTTAGCTTCAACTGAAAGTACAAAACGAGAATCGACCCTTGCCCTCCCTTGCTTCTCCACAGAAGGGGATTGAGAAGCAGCCTTTCTATTAGCCACTAGAAATCGCACGAACCCTTCACAAGGACAAATCGAAACGGTACCACTGCTGGCCTGGCTCTCCTGGCTCTAATAGAGTTTCACGCTCGCCGAGAGAGAATTGCCCCGAGTCAGGCTATCCTGCTGGATCTGCGAGCTGGTCAAGCGAAGAATTGATAATCAAAACGATCCTAAACGCCCTTTCTCTCTCCCTTAACGGGAGGTCTGATTGCTCCGACTGCATCGGACGACGTTGTGGAAATCTCTCTTCGACTTTGTCGTTTTCGCACGAGGTTTGAGAATTTTGAATTTTTCCCATCTTCGAGGAGCGTGATTTTAAAACAGCGTGCTTGTTCGAGCATGTTTGAGATTTTTGCACAACGGTCTCTCAGAAATTGCCCTCGACGTCAAGATCAACAATCGCGAACAAGGCGAAAGGAAGGCTCGTCGTTCCTGAATTCTCCTGAAGAAACCACGTAGCACTTCTCCACGGATCGCTCGTGGCTCTTCTCGAACACTCGCCTCGCGGTAAGAAGAGAGGATTTCTCTCATTGCTAATATTTTTTTTTCTTCTTCTTCTTCTTCCCCTCCTATTTCAGTGTCAGCGAGCGAAGAAGAGTCGTAGCAAAAGACTCACCCCTTTTCACGTGCCCTCTTCTCCTCTCCTACCCGTTGGATGGAAAGGAAAAAGACAAGAGAAAGAGAAAGAGAGAGAGAGAGAGAGAGAGAAAGAGAGGAGGGAAAAGAAAAAAGGGGAAAAAAGAAATTTGTATCTTTGACGAAACCGAAGAAGAGTCGTCGTACGTGTCCTTAAGCGACTGCCAGGCTTCCACGCTAATGAGGCGCGGCGTAATTAGTGAGACTGTCTACCGGCTGGACCCTTCACGAGAGGGTGGATCCCTCTCGACGTCGAGTCGCTCTCTCATCTCCCTCCCCCTCCCGGAGTTTGCCACTCCACGCATCCTCAACCCGTTTCACGATTTCTTACCGGCGGTGAAGAAGGAGCCATGGCTCGCTGACACCTCGCGGATATTCACGACTTTTCACCCGTGCTTCTGCCGCGGGGAGGAGTGTAAAGAAAGAAAGAAAGAAAAAAATTAAATCTACCACCCCCCAAGCTGGACTCGATTCTCTCTTCTTCTTGCCCACCTTGTCTTCTTCTCTTCTCTTTTATTCCCGTGTAATTTTTCCGGACTCCATTCTCTCTTCTTCTGGCCCTCTTCTTCTCTTCTTTTTTTATTCTCGTGCAATTTTTCCGGACTCGATTCTCTCTTCTTCTTCTGGCCCACCTCGTCTTCTTCTCTTCTCTTTTTATTCCCGTGTAATTTCTCGGAAGCTTTTATTCAAGAAAATTCAAATTCAGTAGCGACTTTATACTGGGTAAGTCGGAAACAGAAATACCTAACCCGTTTAAAGTTGAGATTTATTGGAAAAAAAAATGAGTGTTACCGTTTTCCAGGATTTTAAAAGCTGATTGAAACGACTAATCGCACTGTGGTAAGAAATCTTACCGGACACGATAATCTTCGATTGAGCTTGAGATAATCTTCAATTGCGAGAAGAATTCTCCGGTAAGAGGGAAACGAAGTGAGAAAAGGGGAGTGCAATCTACGTTGCAGGGACGGACTTGGCCGCAGAGAGGATACCTACGACGTGTAGAGATCCGCCGATGCAGTTGCAGAGGGGACAGGTTTTTTGAAGGCGGGAAGAAGGCCGATTTAGAGCACAATGCGGCTCAATGCCGAGGAAATTAGCCACGGCACTGCCACTGACGCCCGTCAACCCCACACCACCATGGAAAACAGAGATCGTCCCCGAGCGTATCATCGTTGTCCCTCTTGTCCGTTCCGAAATTTTAATCAACCAAATGCCACGTGTAACTCTCGTGGAACACTCTCAAAGGAACACTCTCCCTTGAGTTTGGAAATTTTTCAAACTGTCTACGACAGGTGAAAAAATTAGATACGGGTGTAACAACAATGTTGTGACAAGATGAAAGTTATTCATACTTAATTTCGCAAAGTCCAATTTTCACTTTTCTTTCTCGTAGTGAGAGAGCATATTTTTTATCCCCGCCCCCCTCACCTCCTCTTCCTCCTTTCTTTTTCTCTTTTAACAAGAGAGCATATTTTTATTTTCTTCTTTTCCTTTTTCTCTTGCCCGTTCTGCCGCTCTTCCTCTTTCTCTCTTTCCCGTCTCCGTTTCAGAGAAAGGAGCAGGCTTTGAAGTTTCAAGCCACAGAGAGAGGCAGTGAGCGCGCGGGGCAGGCAGATCATCGAGTGCCTGAAGAGATCCGCGAGGACAAGTTCACCTATGCTCTCGAAGATGAATGGATCCTATAGTTAATGGCGGGGGGGGGGGGAGGAGAGAGAGAGGCTGTATCGCAGGTAGTAGACATACGTGAAGAATGAATAGGCGAGGGTGAACGAGCATTTAGAGAAGAAGCCTCTGTTCCCTCTCCCCCTGCTCCCCTTGACTACTTCCATCCTCCTGGAACTCGCTTTGTTCAACTCGTCTTCGAGAACGGAGTTTTTCCATGGAAAACACGTGTCCTCGTTACCCTACACCCCGTAATTACCGATGTCGAGTTACCGTGACGTATTAACTCTCAAGTCACTATACTCCTCCCCGCTTGTCTTCCTTCCAAATTAGTTTCGTCTTTTCTAAATCGCTGAAACTAATTGTCAGAATTTCAAAACAAATGCTCACGTTACGTTGGCTTATCAGAATCCAAATTCTTGAAGATTTCCTGGAACTTAATTACCACTAAATAAATGGTAACTTCCTTTCTTCTTCTTCCCCCCCCCCACCGAGGAAAAATCACTGAAAATTGATAGAAGCTTCGCTCTAATTTAATCCTTTACTTTTAGTTTCCCCAGTGAGAGGACGTGCAACAATAATTCAAGGACAAGCGAAAAGACTACTCCTCCCCACGGAGGATGTATTCCCAGCGCGCAGAGAGGAAGAAGATAAAGAAGAGAGGCGAGTGAAAGAAGAAGAGTCGATCCTTTTTCGTAGAGTCCAACGGATACCGACTGGAAAACGACTAATGGATGGATAATGACGCGTAATGGATGCAGCGGACATTACAGGTAATATCTCGTGAAAGCGGCAGCCAGTTTCCGCCGGTGGAGAAAAAGCAGGGAGAGAGACAGAGAGAGAGAGAGAGAGAGAGAGGAAGAGAGACGCTGGTAAATAGAGGCAGCACACCTCGCTGCCAATGGATGGAACGTCGTTCAGAGAGGTAATTTCCACCGGCAAATCAAGACTAAGATGCCGTGGAAACTCTTTTTCAGGAAAGACTCTGATGGTCGTTTCCCTCGATGACGAAGAATATCGTTACATTCAATGGATTTCAATCCATTTCACGTTGGCTGAAACTTGTCTCTTTTTCCCGTAAAGAGGAAGAAATTATTCCTTCAAAGTATTAAAGTTATACAAATATTCTGCCGACGCCGATGATGGAATGTCCATCAACTATGGCAGTATAATTAACAAGCAACAGTGTGTGGATTTGTCTATCCTGATATCTTCAGAAAAGATTTCAGCCTACATTCTTCGACGGCTGCTGTCTTTTAACACTTTTACGGCAGGCGTGACACGTATTTGACCTTGATTGGTTGAAACACCAATGTAAACGAACAAATGAAAACATCTATTAACAGTGAAAGAACCGTATATAGAAATATTCTACATTGGATAATTAACGATTAAAATAAATAGATGTTCGTAACAATCTGCGCTTCCAAACAGAAGTCAATTTTGACAAAGGTATCAAGCACTTGTAGAAGAAAAAAAAAAAAAAAAAAGACGAAAGTCTGAAATCAATCGCAGTAGTTGAAATAATAAAATTTCCATAACGACGTGCAACAGTTCTAATAATAACAAATAATAGACATTTCTTACAGGAACGTGGGAAAAGTGTTAAGAAACTACAAAAACTATCCTACGATCGTCAGTCGTTCTCTGTTCTATCTACGTCTCTTCTCTTCTCTTCTCTTCTCTCTATCTATCTATCTAAAAGCGTTTCTATTTCTTCCGGACCGTTCTGGCTACAATTCGCTTCGGTTAATTCGCGAGAAAAAGGCACGAGAAAAGGAGTGTCGTCTCCGTTGAGGATAGCTGGTAGCGAACATCACAGATCCGAACGGGATTCTTCTTGGTCTTGTGCCCGGTTTCTGCGCGATTCGAGGTTCCTCCGCCGCCGCTGACTGCACGAGTGTTTGCAGTCCACTCGAAACGAGTCCCGAGCGAGCTGGCGCGCGCGCAACGGAGACAGGGACGCGGAGAGACGAGGACGGGATAGAGACAGACGGACAAAGCCATGGAAGAGTAGTAGGAGACGCTCCGGCATCGAGACGGGAGGCCAGGAACGAAGCTTAATTTGTCTAACGAGGGGCCTCTGCACCTGTCATCTGGTCCAAGATATGGACGAACGGACCGTAGACCAACCCCTGTCCTCCTCCAACTCCTCTTCCTCGCAGCTTCAACCCTCCAGGAAGAGCATTTGCTTTTGCTTGCTTCTTGCTTGCTGTTTCCTGGCTCGCTTTGCTCGAGTCCTCACTCGACTTGCTCGACCCATGGTAACAGGAAGATTCATGGGATACAGTTTTTTCCTAGATCTCTGTCTGTGACGATAAATTGTCGCTTAGATAGTTTCTCTTGCGCTTCCTACACTAATTCCTTGAAAGTCTTTTTTCTTTTTTTTTTTTTTTTTTTTTTTTTTGAGAATGTTAGTCAGCTCGTGAGAACTAATCGAATGCCAATTCTCAATAATCGTTATCGGAAAATTTTCGTTTCTTCCCCGAGTCTTCAGTTCAGACATTTTAAACAACATTCGTCCCTCTGCATGTATCGACTTTAAAACGAATTGTACTGTAGTAGCCTGGCATTACGCACGTGAATGTATCTCACCTGAATTTTTAACGCTAAAACGACAGTTAAAACGAAGCTACTTCTACCAAAACCAGTCAAAATGGTCTTTAAAAGAAATACGTAATAATAGAATATTTTTACATTTGATTTATTACTTTCTTACAACAGACATCCCATGTTACGTAGTTACAGTTAATACCAAATTTGTCGGGTTTATTCGGCAGATATTGAATTAATCTGCATCTGGCTTTAGATGGAAAGGGTTGTTTGTCAGTTGTAATATTTCCACCTGATAATTATCACCATCTTCATTATATCAATTCTCTAATAGTCATCGCTGCAAATGTCATTACATCATTGCGGTGAGGGGGGGAGGGGGTGGTGGTGAAGGAACATGAAATAGAAATTTTAAAATAAAAATTGTAAAACCAGTCATTTTGACCGGTGTGATAGTTCTAATCATCTTCCGAATAAAATCAGCATCCAATTTCAGGTTCATCCAGTTTCACGATGTGAAAACATATTCGATGCAAAAAAATGAAAACGCGCCCAACGAGGTTAGAATTCCGTATGTGGATAGGGAATGCGGTTTCCTGGACGGAGGGTCCCCGGATTCGACCGGGGTCAAACGCGTGTGCCTGGCATTTACGCCCCTCGGTAAATCAATCACACACCGTGTAACAACGTTTTGTTTTTACGGTCACGCGTGGAGAACTTCTTGCCACGCGCGTGCAGCACCCAATCCGATCACGCCTCCTGGCCCCTGTCAACCTCCGATGATCGTAATTCATCTTCACCGGGATCGGTGCCTCTCGTAAATTGCATTCTCCTAAATCACTGAATGCAATCGGTTTTTAGCCTGATCTTAATGACCAATCTCCGTTACGATCGCTTCGTTTCAGAGAAATTAATAATAAACTCCTGGAGGAGAACGACACGAGCGATCCGAGACGAGAAGGAAAAACGAAATATCAAAATATCATGAATCAAGTATAATAAGATGGGCCGAAAATCACTTTCTAGTCAAATAAATCCGTAAATTTTTTTATCATAATATCAAAATTAATTAACTTACGTTAACACTTTACCGACCGGTAGCCTATTAATCGGCTAACACTTTACCGACCGGTAATATCGTATATCAATACATACAAATATATTGTTATACGATAT
>WIUT01008377.1:0-10715 GCA_010645135.1 Tetragonula clypearis | reverse complement strand
ATTAATAGGCTACCGGTCGGTAAAGTGTTAAAATATTAAAAGAATGCGCTTTTTAAATCCGTTTAGACCCTTCTAAACTGAATGGTTAGACTGAAACACATACAGTTAGGTTTACTGCACGTTCAGAGTTGAATTCGATTTCTATTCTGTCCGACGATTGAAGTTCGTTCGAGCGTGTTAACGAGTTTCAAAAAAAAAAAAAAAAACATCTCGAAAATTAGAAAATAAAAATTACCGAAGTTTTTAATACGTTCCCGACTGTTTTCCCAGTTGTTTTCAAGTTTCTTCCGAACGATATTCCAATATATATACTTTTACAATTGTATTCAGAGTTTTTCAACCTTTTGAAGCTGAAACTCGAGAGTATATTTCGCACGTGTGTTTGCCTCAGATCGTTAGACAAAACATACGGATATTATAAATATTAACTTTTGCTCTGCGCATCATTCTGCCGAGTCAACAAACCAAAAAAAAAAAAAAAAAGAAGACGTTCGACGAAATGAATCGAAATTGCGAAAAAATCGAAAGAAAGAACAATTTATTGAATTTAACGCATTTAAATTTACCTCTCCTTTCGAATGTTTCCGTGCATCATGTCCTCGTTGGTTCCCTCGATCGTAACGAATATCATCGCGCCCCCGATACTGTACAAAAGCACGATAACAAATAAGAAAATGTGGGTGAACCATCGTTTGCTCCAGGAACTGACCTGCAGAAAAATTCATCATCACTCGTCGTCCAGCATGAAAAAACAAGTGTACGAGTATAAATAATGTATAAATAAACGCGGAATACCTTTTCGTAAAGCCAGAAAGCGCTCTTCTCGCCGACGCTCAGCCCGGACTTGGTCAGATCCTTGATACCCCGAAACTGGCTGAAGACAAACTCGCTGGCCTTGTTCGAATAGATCACCTGCGGTTGACCGGACACAGGTGTCATCGGCATGGGGGTTTGGCCATAGGGTGTTGAAACGTAGCCCATGCCTGGTTGCGAGTAAAACTGGCCTGGTAACGGAAGTTGAATTTTCAACCTCGGGGGCGGCGCCTTCCGCCCATCCGGCGAACCCGACATCCTCTTCAACTGTGTGTGTGTGTGTGTGTGTGTGTGTGTGTGTTTGTGTGTGTGTGTGTGTGTGTGTGTTCTCTTCTCTGGTTGTCGAAAAAGTTCGTAGTTTAATAAATTCCCTTAATCTCTGCGGTGTCTAATCTGATATTTGTCTAATTTGATTTTGATCGAACTGTCACACAGTGTGACATCGCTCTTTCTCTCTTGCTTCAACGAAACACGTAGTTAGTTTTCTACTTTATCACCGACGATAAATAATCGAGCGAGTTATTAACACGTGTTTGCGTTTCTTCGAGCATTGGGACTTTCTTCTTGAAGTTTTTTCGGTTTTTTCCCCAATGGTGTTCGATCCGAGGACACGCGTGTAGATAAATACTGGTTGTACTCGAGATGAAGCGGCTGCCAGATGTTGACCAGGAAACTCCACGGGATCAGCTGGAATCCTCCTCTGGAACACCTCTTCGATTATCGTAGAGCCACGATCGTGCAATTGCTACGTTGCACGAGTCAGAAACTCGAGCTGCGAATTCTTCCAAATCTCAAAGTACCGGTACGTCGCTGGTCGAAATCAGCGAAGCGTAAAAATCTTTTTTCCTTTCTTTTATTTATTTATTTTGGTATAAACCGTTCCTCGCGTTCATTGGAATTAGATTAGCCAGGAAAAGAAAATGTGATCAATATATATACGCTCGGTAATTTTTCATTCTCGGAGAACGAAAGACCCTCAAGATGTTGAAGCAAAAGAGAAACCACCAGGAGGAAAGTTGAAGACAGAAGTCTGATATTGTTCAATTATGAAACAGAAAACACGTGTGTTATAACACCCTATTGATCTTGACCCGTGTTGCTCACTTTCAAGCTCGAGCTTGGTGAATCGCCGTTTCCATTTCCAATTTCGTGGTTGACTGAAATTATTCGCGCGACGTGTATACGGTGGAGTCCGATGACCCCGGACGAGATGCACCCCGGCAATAAATAGACCGACGAATTTAGGCAACAGGTGTACGAATAGTTTCTGCACTTTTTTCTATTCTAGTCGATTCGTCGGGTTCGCGCCTTTTCTGAAAGAGAGAGAGAGAGCGCAAGCAAAAAAAAGAAAGAACAAAATAACAACGAAGTACAGGCGAGATCGAAAAGCTGGGACTTGTCGTCCAATGAGAAAGGTGTTAAAGGAAAGAAATAAATAGATAATTCGCGGAATTCCAAAGAATAGTTTCGGCGATCAGAGTGAAGGATCAGAAACGAAAGAGTTCAGTTCAAAGAGGAGACTCCCTTTTCTTCCGTCGGGAAAGGGAATAAGCTTCTTGGCTTAACGATGCAGAATTTCTCCCCCCCCCCTCTCCCTTTCCTTTCTCTTTTTTCTACACGTGCAGTGTCTTTATTTTTTTCTAAGATCGACGCACTCGTTCGCGTAAAATCACGTCTCGGGGGATGAAATCTCCTGAGTTTTGCCTCCCCTCTAATTGAGTCTAATCGCTCGTCTAATTCAGCCGGTTCGAACGAGTATCACGCTCACAACTCTCAGCAGAATCTCGCCAGAAATTTTTTCATCAAATGGGACACATTGTGTAACATTTGCCCCCTCTCCTTTAATATCGGAACGATTTTATGCTCCGTCTAATTAAATCCAAATAAGTTGTCTCTTCTCCACTGTTTCTCTACGACGACAGAGGAGAGAGAGATCCTTTCGTTCACTATCTGATCCCTCTTGTAAATCGCGAAGTTTCTTCTTGGAAATCGCGAGGTTTCTTCGTCTTACGATCTCTGTGATCTTAGCGCGCGCGATCATTTGTATCAGGGGCCTTGCTGATCCTTAATGAAAGACAATTGCGTTTGGCAATTCCTTCTCCTGCCCGGGAGGGGACAATTTGCACGAAGCTAGGAAGCTCGCGTCTCGTCGATACTGCTGCACCGCCAACACCAATTTACATAGGCCAGACCTCGATTTCCAAAGGGAAACTTGTCACTTCGATCCTTCGAGAAGCTGTGTCGAGTGATTTATATCGGAAATTCATGATGCTCCTCCTCCTCCTCCTCCTCCTCCTAGAAGCAGTATCCAAAGTATGTCTTACAACGAGAAATTTGTCATCTCGCAAGGTGAAAGACATTCACGTTCAATCCGGGGTGTTTATTTCACAATATTGTCTCTTCACGTTACGTTGATTTCCCTTGTTTTTCGTTAATTCTATAAATTTTATAAAATTATCAGCTTTATGTGGAAAGACAGCTGAAGATTGTTAAAGATCAACTGAAAACCACGAAAAGAACGAAATCGCGATGTTGAAAAACTGGAGAAAATTCGGGGGATCGTGTCTCGTGAGTAGAGCTATCAGAGATACCTCTGGCGACGGCGTCGCGACGCCAACTGACTGAGAGACCCAGTGTGTGGAGCGTCGAGAGGCGTTTTGAAAGCGGGCGATGCAATTTACTACAGGGCCGTAGTAAGATCTGAAAAGAATTTATCCAGCTCGTGTAATAAATAATTGATGTCTCGTTTATCTAGAATATGTTAACACTTTACCGACCGGTAGCCTATTAATCGGTCAACATATTTTAACACTTTACCAACAAGTAGCCTATTAATCGGCTAACATTTTAACACTTTACCGACCGGTAGCCTATTAATCTGTTAACTAACATATTTTAACACATTACCGACCGGTAACTTATTAATCGGCTAACTATTCACCGCTGATACACGGTCGGTAAAGTGTTAAGATATCTTTGGTTTGGATACCTTTGAACGATAGTGTATGTATATTATACATATCAACAATCTGAACAGCTTTCTGTGTCTGCCTGTTTTCACTTTAGATCACCACCGACTTCAATGCGACATCAAACTACTGCGAATGTTATGCTTTGAGAGATTTCAAGAAAGGAGAACAAATATTTATTAGCTACGGACCCAGGACAAATTCCGACTTCTTTGTACATTCAGGATTCGTTTACATGAATAACGAACAAGTATATACCTTTTTTTTTTTTAAGATACTTTAATTATCGTATTACAGTCACGTTGATATATCGTTTATGGGAATATGGGCTATTTACAGATTAAAAATTTATTCATTTACACTATTTAAGTATATTAGGAATATGTCAGTTACTTAGAGATACATTAATAATTATTAGTTTAGAATATAGGGCATTGTAGTGCATTTGAAACTTCTATTTATAATTAATGGTAGAAAAATTTCAAATATTATTTATCATTTCAAGGAATCAACGTGCGTGAAAGAAAATTGTAATATAAATGTAAATCATTTTTGTTTCTGTACGTTACATGTAAAGTAAATTTTTTCCCTACTATTCTGCGTGGTCCCTTTGTGTATTTCTATCTACAATTACTATATTTTTATTAATAGTACGAACATTGCCCATTAAATTAACAAATTTTTCAATTAATCTAGTTTTTCTCTAAATTACTGTCTCATATAATTTGATTTATTACGCTTTGCCTGCAGCAAGTATGATTATACCAATTATACCAGTCGCTGCATAATAATGTAATATAATGATAATATAATATAAAATATATAACAATATAATATATATTACTATTTCTGTTTTAACAATCTTGAACACAGGGAATTTCGCTGAGAGCCAAAGAACAAACCAAAAAAAAAAAAAAACAAATGCTTTCAATTTATTTCTTAAATAAAGAACCAGATGAAGTGAACAATATTTACTTCTCATTTTTTTTTTTTTTTTTGCAGGATGGTTTTAAACTGCGGCTTGGAATCAGCAAGGCTGACTCTCTTCAAAAGGAACGTATAGAATTATTGAATAAGCTAGATCTGCCGACCGTTGGAGAGTTTCTATTGAAACCAGGAACAGAGCCAATCTCGGATTTGCTGTTGGCGTTTCTCAGAGTGTTCAGTATGCGCAAACCGGAACTGGCACATTGGATCCGGTCAGATCGTGTTAACGATTTGAAGCACATGGACTGCGCGCTGGAAACTGTTGTCGAGGAGAACGTCAGAAAATTTCTGCTCGCCAGGCTACAGCTGTTAATTGCTAATTACCCGACGACTCTGAAGGTGAAAGTGAAATTAAAAACACACATACACACACACACATATCACATAGGTGATGAAATACGAAGCGAGCATGAAAATTCATCCTCCCTTATTTCTTTTCTCTTGCAGGAAGACCTGCAGTTGCTCGATATGACGTTGCCGCAGATCAAAAAGTTGGCCATTCAGTTGAGAGTGACGGAGAAGAGAATTCTTCAGGGCGCGCTCGAATACGTGGAACAATGGATCAAAGCTTGAGGATCTGGATCGACGTGAATTTGCGAACCTCTTGCCGAGTATTTTTATTCCTAGGGAAAAATGAATCTCACTGATGGGGTATAATTTTTTTTATGGATCTGCTGGAACTGTGTGGTTCCGAACTGATGAGAGATTAAACACATCATTCGGCGAATGACTGAACGTATATATATATATATATAATATATAGATATAAAACAATGTGCGAAACGACAAAGGACAGAGAGAGAGAGAAAAGGGAGCAAATGGTGGTGTTGTAAAACATTCAAGTGTATAAAACGATTGAACAGACTATATATATAATATCTATGTGTATTAACAATGTAAAATAATCGCGCGTTCCACGATAAAAATGTGTCTCTTGTTTTCGAGAGATGAGAACTTCGTGAGCACAGACTTCTGTTTCTTCATTTTCTGACGCGATTACATCGTCGATCGATTTCTTCATCGAGCTTTCGAACTTTGTGTGTGTGTGTGTGTGTGTGTGTCAGTGTGCGTGCGTATGTGCTGATCGAATTTCAATCTCTGATCACAAGAACTACTTACGAATACAATACTTTTGTTTCAGCTTTGATAACAAAAAAAAAAAAAAAAAAAAAAAAGGAAAAAAAAAGGGAAAACGAAAGAAAAAAATAATAACATGTACAAACGAAATGTTACTATTCATGGATATTTATTTTTCAAGATAGTTAAGAGATCTAATTCTTTATGTAAGCTATTGTGCGATATTACACAGGCCTACAGAAATCAGACTTACAAATGATTAATACGCCGTAAGAGATTCGTCGATAATCGTATCGAATTCTAATAATACGCATGAAAAGTAAGACAATGTAAGACAGCGGAGTTCCGAATAATTTTCAACCACTTTGAAAGATTGTATTGTATCATGTTTACCCCCTTTCCACGAGATTTTATCGGATTAACACTTAAGATACGACATTGAAGGCAGTACGCTTATGTGAATGGTAACTATATATTAACGAAAAGAGGGGGGAGGGGTGGAAAAAATATATCGATGTATTTAAATGAAATAATATGTAAACCAGTTCAATCGCAATATTACAAAGGATAACAATAAGGTAGAATAATTTATTAGAAATCGCGCTACAGCAGGACTGATAGCTCTGTGTATTGCTTTCTTTTTCTCCCGATACATCGGGGCAGACATGATACAGCCAGAAATGTCATAATTATCAACTTAACTTAACGCGTTTTTCCTCTTCTAATACAAAAGAGCATAGAAAATTTACGACGTGATTACATTACTTCAATAAAATACTAGAAAATTATCCTTTGCTATCTGATCCAAAAAGTTCTACGTACCATCAAAAAGGATTATACAAGCGTCTTAATTATTATTAATTTTTAAAATAATATCATTTACTTTACGACGAGTATGTCTCGAGCTGAGGGCTAGCGTGATGATGATTCTGTATTTTACATGATTGCTAAAAAAATATACAAATATATGTTTATTCTCGAGAGAGCGAGAGGTGAGGTTTATTTTATTCTCTTCAGAACTTTTTGATCAGATAAGATCGAGAATGTATTTCTCGATTTAATCTATAAGTTACTTTGTGTTGCCAGTCATGTTTAATTACGTTCAATATATACTACAGAGTGACTGATTTATAGCAACGGCACGCCTCGATTGTTACCGAAACGAATTTTCAGCAATTTCCTTTATACTTTGTCCCTTTGCCATCTGAATGTTGGAGGAATTAATCTTACGTTATTACCACTGTATATATACTTATAGCGCGTTTTGCAATTCGATTTTATTATTTACCAACGGCAGATTATTATTTCCACTGGCGTAATTCGCGGACTCGTTTCTCAATTGGCGGAGTATCATTTCAGTGACAGACTCTTCCTTTTGTTCGCCGTTGCAATCGTCTTTTAATACCTGTTTCCTGACGTTCACCATCCCATGATCGTCCCGAAGGTGCACGATTAAAGACGGTAAGGCGTAAAATATTTTGTCACAAAGATTGCACTGGAATGTTTTGCCGTCAGCTGCCTGCAAGCAGTAGTCGTAACCTTTTACAGAACTATACGTTTGCCTATGCAGTGCTAAATGCTTCTCATGGTCCATAGCGAGGATAAACTCGTAAGAACAGATCGGACACTTTAAGTTGTGCTTCG
Organism: Tetragonula clypearis; assembly: GCA_010645135.1. Taxonomy (NCBI): domain Eukaryota; kingdom Metazoa; phylum Arthropoda; class Insecta; order Hymenoptera; family Apidae; genus Tetragonula; species Tetragonula clypearis. The sequence continues at coordinate 3,225 of WIUT01008377.1, read as the reverse complement.
TCCACATTGTATGAGCTTTCAATCGGTGTAAACTGTCGTAGACTTCGCCGCAGACCGGGCACTTCATGCATTTATGGCTGTTTAGCGTCTCTCTGCTTTCGTACAAGCCACTGCATTCCTTGCATTGATAAGTTCTTTCCCTTTTGCACGCGTGCTTGAACCAATGCTTCTCTAATTGCGGCAACAGGTCGAACACCAGTTTGCAGAAACTGCATACGAATCTGCCACGGCGATCTCGTTTTATCGTGAAGTTCGACGCTCTGATGTCCCAGTGTTTCTCGAAATTACTCTTACGCATGAGATTCTCGTTGCAAAACTCGCATTGGTCTTGATGCTTGGACAAATGCGTGAACAGCATACCGGGCTCGGTGTTCGTGTAGTTACAAAAGGAACATACAAATGTATCGTCTTCCTTGTACATGTGCGAGTATAAGTGTCTCTGGAACGAGTTGGAGGTGAAAAACATTGCGCCACACGCCGGACATTTTAAGTAAGGTTTATCCCTTTCCGTGTAATACAACGGCAACGGTCTGAAAGTTTGTAACCAGGCTGCGTTGTCTTTGGAGTCCAAGATGTTCTGTTGATCCATAGAAGGCTCTTTGTAATCTATTTCTTCCATGGTTGGCACACGTTCGTCTACGTCGGTAGAAATGATCGAGTGCTCTTCCTCTTTTATCTCAACTATTGGCTCGTGCTTGGGTATTAGCTGTCTCAATAGCAATACTTTGTTATGTCGCTTGGAACGATGCCGAGATTTAGACTTGTTACTAACCAAGGAACGATCGTTGTTCAATTTCTTTGCCATTAGTGCGTTGTTCGCTTCCAGCATTATTATGAACTCTTTGTTATTAGGTACAGAAGTGACGTACGACAGAGATGAATCTGCTCTTATGTCGTCCCAATCGCTGACGGTGGATTCGCTAGTGGTTTCAGAATCATTCCCCATAGACAGAAGTTCAGAAGATAGGTCATCTTCCTGAGACTCAATGTGATCATCATCTTCATCTTCATCATCATCATTATCATCGTCATCGTCATCATCACCGTCGTCGTCGTCTTCTGCAGAAAGTAGCGCTGTTCTCAGTATTTCCCCATTTGACATTAGATCTCCGTTGAGATCTCTCCTCTCGTTGGTCTCTTCGTCCTCCATTGTGGTTTTGATTGAAAAATCTTTGCACTCCGGATCCTCTAACGTCAACATTCTTATGCTCGCGAGAGTTTCCTACGATTTGTACTTAATCACTGTAACACAGAGGAAAGAACGTTACACGGGGTTGGCTCTCAAGTTCTGACAGAACATAACCTCATTCCCCCGACGCTCGCCGAAGACTTTTACTCTGAAAATATCGTTCACTCGCGAGTGAACGGCAAGTCGAGTCAGATCTCTGACTGATTGTAAGCTATCTATCGAGTGAACGAAATATACTTACGCGTGGACGTTTAACGTGACCCCTCCTTGCGACGCTCTTTGCGCGGTGCAAACATCGATTTGTATCTGCGTGGAATTCTTCAAAGACGTGTGAGAAGACGAGCAAAAAAGGTTACGTATACGCCGCACCACTGAGAATCCGTCATTCGATTCCTAAAGTCCCACGTGAAACTCGGGAATTCATTATTATTCACGCTTGAAACAACTTTGATCAGCTGTTTTCTGATTACGCGAAATTGACAGGACGTCTCGGTGCGCGTCCAACCGATGACCTGCCGATGGTGACACGAAAAGTGTCTCTCAACTTCTCGCTCGAATTTCTACAATGTTCCATACGATTTGCTCCAGATGAGGGGAGATCGCTCGGAACACCCTGTATAAATTTGCCTCAATGCTGGAAACATCTTTTCAGGTGTAACAGAAACAATTGTTTTTTTTTTTTTTTTCATGAAAGTTCATCGTCAAGATTAGATTGAAACGCGACGTACGATTTGTCGTAATTGCTTGAACGCGTGGAAAGAAGTTGAGCGTAGTTGAGAAACACTGTCGCAGCAGGCCACGCATGTGACTGTATAAAATGTATAGAGAAGATATGCATACACAGGGGAAGATTCAGGGATTTATTGGAACGCGATACGATAAATTAATATCTTTAATACAGGCACTTATGTATTTATACAAAAATCGCTGTAGTATATGAAATTATTAAAATTGTTAATACGTTGTACGCTAATGTTAAGTGTGTCATGTTTCAGCCGGTGAAAAGCGACGATAAACGAGCAAACAAAAACGACTGTAAAAAAACTTGACTAATTGCTCTATGTTAACTGAAATCATAAACTAGTTTAACAGTGTCTACGTATTATATATTATACTATATATTATTATATATTATTATATATTATATAATTATTATATATTAAACTGATTATCAGGAAAATTATATTTTTACAGAATACGTGTATAAAAATGTTACACTAAATTAACGAATTTAGTAACTTTTAACAAACGCAGTAACACTTATTACCTAAATTTTTATACTTAATTCTTTTAAATTATTTGTATACTAATAAGCCTCATTTCGTTTGAACTTCGTGACGACCGTGTATTGATACGTTCTGCCCTCTTTAGTTAAAGTAGATCCTATCTATCATTTCGAAACTGAAGGAAACTGACGTTTTGTTTCTCTTCATTGTGTTTAAAACATTGTCATTTCGAAACACCCTGTATAATGTGTGTAACTTTCAAGCTAAAAAAAAAAAGAACATTTTAAGATATCTTGAAAAACTGAAATAATTGTCGAATAAGGATGGCAATATACGTCGGGTAATTTTACGAAAGTTATAAAAACAGAAAATCTTAAATCTCTAAGTAAATGGTGGTAGTAAATTGTTATTAATTTAAATAACTGTAAGAAGTTAGAGGGAAAATTTTCAATAGCCAGAGGAAAAGACGCAATATTTTGTCGGCGGTTGTTATCGCGTTAATCTCATCATTGGATACCATAAATATTTATGCAAATTCAGATTTTCGCAAATGCAACGAAAAAGGTAAAAAAATCTCAACGAACATTTGACTCTACAGTCTGCAGTTTTCGAGCTTTTCAATTTCTGTCAAATGCACAAACAGATCAGCGATCTACAGCAGCAACAAATTAAACTATTCTATTTTCTTCGAACAACTTAGCGAATAATGCAATAACTTTATGATATAAACTTCGCTTAACACTTTACCGACCGGTAGCCTATTAATCGGCTCCTATTTACCGCTATCGGTAAAGTGTCGATATCGTGTAA
>WIUT01008376.1:0-10718 GCA_010645135.1 Tetragonula clypearis | reverse complement strand
TATATATATGTGTGTGAAAAATTTCGAGAAGTAGCAACGTTGAATTTATACGAGATATTTATAATTCGATTCGTCTCCGGCTTAGGCTCGCAAACACGCTAAGCTACGTTGATTCACAGTCACTGCACAGCAAGCGTGAATATATAATTGACTTGGGGAAGTTAACAGAAATTTAAGTGAAAAGAGAAAAAAAATAAAATAAAGAAAAGTAGATGGAAATTCCCGACATTTCGAAAGTAGTTTCAATACTTAAAGATATATACTTTCATAACGTGTAAATAATATATCGTTGTAACGAAATTGTTGAAGTCAGAATTTGTAGGACACCCTCGTTCGTAATATAAATTCCCAGTGATCTCGCATCCGTCCATTCAGAATCAACGATCTTGGAATCGATCAAGCTCGACGCACGACGTTTCGATCATTTTTTTGACAAAATACAGCGCGACATGGAGATACAATATTGCAAAGCAGCGCGCAATTCAGTTCTCACGTGTTTCGTAAACGCGACACGCGAAAATCTCCGAAATTCTCGAAATTTCTAGAGAAGAATTCGGGATCATTGATCGTTGGAAAGGCCATCGATCTTCGATATTTGCCGAAGAAGTATCTCGATGTCTTCTCTCCCGTTTAAGTACGAAAATTTCAAATTCTCAACGTTTGATATGACGAATATTGAATAGTACGAAAAAAAGAAAAGAAAAAGAAAAACTTTCGCTATGATCGATGCTCGTGCGCGTTGCAGCGCAGTATCACGCGCGTAGAATGAAAAACGGGGGAGGAAAATAGACGGTGGACAAAAAAAAAAAAAAACGGAGTGCGTAGGTGCAAAGATCGAGGTAAATCAAGTTTTGTTTCGCCATTGTTTCGCTAAATCGAGGGCGTAGAGAGAGAGAGAGAGAGAGAGATGAAAAAAGAAGCGATACTCACTCCGTAGACTCGATGGTGGGCGTAGTGGGCATGATCATGAGTATGCAGTTAACCAATATTGTAGTGATAATGAAGAGGGAGAACAGTGGGTGAACCAATATGTAAATGGCCACACGTCGTATAGGGTTGAACGGGTCGAGGATCCACATCGCATCTGTCGCTGAGAACCTGAATATGTCTTTTCCCTTGCTGATGACGACGAAGGTCTGGTGAAAAAAAAAGACAGATAACATCAATCACATTGAGAAAATTGTATAACCAACGAAACCCATGAACAGTCATTGCACATACAACAGCAGAACGTCTTATGTGTCATTTTCATTTTTTCCGACACACACGTATATATGTATCAGTATAAAATCGTTGAAAATCCTCTGTGGTTTTTAATTTTGCATTTTCAACTGTAAAATAACAAATAGCGCGAAGCTGTCGTCTAGAATTAGAATTTCCAAAAGAAGATATTAAAAATTGTCGTGCTAACGAAAGACAATTGACTCGAACTGAACTAAATGTTTCTACGACTGTTTCGAACAGCACGTTGAGATCAATGGCGAAATTTCGAAGGGAAAATATTAGCACGACTTAGCCCCAACTTGTATAAAATATTCATTCAACTTACCAAAGACGCGATATACTCGCTCGATTTAAACTCGTCGATTTAACTTTGTTCTTATAATTTTCCTCTAATTACACGGCCGATATCGAGCAACAGATAAAGCGAAAAGGAATATAAAGTGAAAAGAAAAAGATCGGAATTCACTCCGGTTTCGTAATAAAATGTCGATACCCTTTGGTTATGATAGAAGCTATCGATATCCTCGAGAGGTGTGGAGGCCAACTCGGGTGGAAATTCGTTGTGCAGTCGGACCGGGATCGGTGCTCCTTGCTCGAGCATCGGATCCGGCTGAGGACCCTCGTCCTCGTCCTCGTCGTCATACCGAACCTGTGAACGGAAACGCTCCTAAGCATCATCAACTCCATTACACACGATCTACCCATACTTATTACCATCTTGCATCGGATCGCATCCATTACCACCGATCATTTCTTTTTTTCTTTTTTCTTTTTTTTTTTCATACAGACGTGCTAGAAATTATATATACAGGTTGAAAAAAAAAAAGATAAATAATTGCGAACCCTTCCCCTGCTACGTATTGTATATATACTTGAGCGATTGATGTAGATTGGGGAAAAAAAAGTTGAAAAAAAAGAGCCATCTTATCGAGAGTGATATATATCAGCGAAATAAATATTTCCAAAAATAGTTTCAGAATATATATATATAATTGTACGAGATGTATAAAAAAAAAAAAGAAGAAAATCGACGTGTTCATGTATATTCTGACACGGGAGAAGTTTGTCAGTGAAGTCATTTCATTTCATTGGAAATATTCATTTTGTGTTATATAATATATAAATTGTCGGCTATGTGTGCACCGGTGTTATTCATAACCCGCTTCTAGATCAGCTCTACGCGTTCCTAAATCGTTCCACCGTTTATTTATGCATCGCAAGAGAACGTCCCGAGCTTCCTTTTGCAGGCTTCCTTTTCTTGAGCAAGCTGCTCAAATTCACTCTTCGTTTCTCTTAGATGAATCGTACGATGATACCACCTCCGTGAAATTTGGTCGCTCTTTGTATATCTTTGTACGTTCTTTGTATATCTTTCGTTATCACATTGAAAATTACTGACTATTGGACAAAGTTGATTTTCAGTACATTCGAGTATTAAATTGGAAGAACTGGAAGATTCAGTTTGGCGAGAATGGACTCGAACGTCACCGGCCAAGATTTAAAATATTTCGTCTGTTCTTTGTGTGGACGCAAGTAAAACTCTTTCTTGTTGAGAAACAATAACCAATTCTAACAGTTGCCCTTCAGTATTGTTTAAGTGTATTTCAAGTGCACGTTGAACTAGGCTACACTCGTTCGAAGCATTTCGTTTCGATTCGACGAAAAAGAAAAAAACCAATTCTGACGCTCTTCCTTTAGAGTAGTATTACGCTCAGAGTAGGTATTACATTTTATTTTACATCTTTCTCAAACAAATATAAAGTGCTATCGAAAACATCGAATAACATTCCTCTAAATAAATAAAAATTCTACCTACATAGAGAGAGAGAGAGAGAGAGAGAACTTAAGAATAAGATATCATTTCATTTAACCAATCAATACCAATCCTATTTAACAATCGACAGCTCGAATGTATGAAATATTTGCCGGAGATATCGAGTAATCGTTGCCGACTCCTCAAAGTCTAAATTACTCCAAATTACGTTGAATTTTGGAAAACGACCGACTATGAACGAAGTTTAACAAGGTTTGGCACGAACCTTGGCTGCCACGAAATACTGCAACTCGACTTAAAATATTAAATAATTATCAGAAAATACGTGTGCAGCGAAGTTTCATTATGGCGTAAGATATTCATGGTGGCTCGCGACGAATATTACGGAGATGGTAACGTTTTTGCACGTGATACGTGCACTTTGCCGATAGTACCGACGGTTGCCCCACATTTCTCCTGGTTTTCCTCTTTTTTTCTATCATTTTTCATCTTTTCCTTTTTTTTTTTTCTTTTCTTCCTCCTCCTACTTTGGGAAGCATCGGGAACATCTATTCCGCGTCTAGTCTGAAAAGCAGCTATGGCAGCTAGTCGTATAGAAGGCGGCTATATGTATGTACATGTTTTATATATATATATATAGAGAGAGAGAGAGAGTAAGAGATACAGTGTGTACAGTACGAAATTGGTGCTAAAAGCGGGTCGTGAACATACGAACCTGGGTAAGGTCCACGTGATCTGCTCGTTTCCGCTCCCGTCTCCGCGAATTTTCTGCCGTGCGATTATTAGAATATTTCGAAGTATGCCCACCTGCCTTTATCGTTGCTTCTCTTTCACTTTTTTTCTTTTTTCTTTCTTTTTCTTTTTTTTTTTTTTGTTTCGCGTCATTAACACCAGAACCCCCTGTTCTAAGATCTTCGTCGATCGCCATTTCGATTGTGGACAATTCCCTCGACTTTTAACATTCGTGTACAGTGTTGCATGATCGACAAATACAGTCAATGAAGATCGATAGATCAATGCATAGATTATTGAGAATAATATATAGGCCAGACAGCTTGATTAATCATTCTTTTGCAGATCTACTTGAAATTCCACGATGCAATGATTCGATAACTTTAATTTATAAAGCCAAGACCGTTTAAGAAATAATAATATTACTAATAAATAATAATAATAACAATTTAAAAATAATATTAATATATAAATAAATAATAATAATAATTTAACATTTCACTGTTTGATTATCAAGAGATCAACGGGGGGAGAAAAAAAAAGAATGAAAACAAGTCTGTCGATTGGAAGAAAATAGAGTTTCACAAACGAAATTAAATTAATTACTATCTATTGTGAAACTCTATTTCTATTATTAGAAATAGAGTTTCGCAAACGAAATTAAATTGTTTTGTCGTACTTCGTACAAATTCGTGTACGATTAAGTTTTTTCGATCGTCGGGAAATACAAATCCATCTATATAAGCAACATTCAGTATAATGGCAAAGAAGAAGCAATATCAAAATGGCGGCACAACACAGGGTTCCAGTGTTAACCACCCTCGCGTGAAAGCTCGCGGTGAGAATTAATCGCCACCATAAACGAAACATATGAGAAATATACATATATATCCCATCAGTGAAGATTTTCCCTTCTTTTCTTGAAATGTATCCATGTAACTTCGTATGAATCGAAGGAATAGAAACAATTGATCGAGCAAATCTTTCCGTATCCGTCGTCATTTTCGCTTCGCGAAGATCATTCGTCGAAGTTAGTTTTTTTTTTCTTTTTACAAGAATCAATTGGAAATTAATTGGATCGCGATCTAATCTAGCTGGATCATCTAGGAAGCATTTCGTAGAAATTCCAATAGATAATATTGTCTTCTGAGGCTATTATAGATGCACATACATGAACCTAGTCCTAATAACAAGCTATATGCTAAGGTCGTTAAATGTATATATATACATATATAAGATTCTACCTAAATCTAATTTACACAAGCGAGAAGTGTCTGTCGATGAATATTCAGGCTGAACTTCACGGCCAGAGCAGAAACACACGGTGCAGCAAGACACGTTCCTCATTGATCATCTATTTTTTTCTTACTTTTCTCTTTCTTTGTTACCCGAGAAGTTGAATGGAAACGCGACGAATTGCTTCGCAAACACCTCGTCAAGGGCCACGCGACGCGTAACATTACGCGTGAAACGTTTTAAACATTGACGAATTTAAATTTGCACATCGTACAAAATTTAGATAAATTTTCATCATCAATGTTTCGAATTATAAATCCGAAACATTCAATTGAAATATGTTTCAATGAAATGTTAATTCGTCGTTAATGTTGATTTGACAGTGACGATACGATTCAACGAAATATTAACTTGACATTTCTATAGAATATTTAAATATTTCACAAAATCGCAGAATCCAAGAGCACGTGAAGCGAACGTGGAGTATATTAAACAACGGTATTCTTGTCGGAATACGGAAAACGGAAATCGATAATGCAAGTTGGCTGAAAGAATGTCGCGATTAATATATCGCGTCAACGTTGGCCCTTAATAGGTTGAAGATCGATCATCCGACGAACCTGCATTTGAATCTTGAAACTCTCAGTTTCGAATCGTATCGAACTCGATCGCGGCCATCGATCAACTTCTCGACTAATCTTTATGTCAAAAAAAAAAAAAAAAAGAAAGAAAACAGGAATAAAGAGAAAGAAAAATCGGTAAAAAAAAAAGAACGAGTCGAAACATCGATGATCTATCTTTCCGAAATTCTCCGAGGCGAAAAATGTATCGATCGTTCCCGTTTCATCGAGACGAAGAAAGAAAAAAAAAAAAGAAAATCGACGACACGAAAAATCGACGAAGAAATCGGAGAAAAGTCCACGCGATCGATGTTCTTCGATGACAGAGAGAAAGAGAGAGAGAGAGAGAGAGCAAGCATCGCCTTGCACTTTACCAAACGATAAATCAATACGATCCCAGGAGAGCGGCCACGCCACTGCGATCATTTGCGATTTACTTGCACAACGCTGCTTATGCTGCTGCTGCTGCTGCTACCGAGGCGCGCAATTTAATGAATAAAAAAAGAAATGAAAAAAAAAAAAGAAAAAAAAAGGTTACGTAGAAAGAATCTGAGCTGCAAGCATTGCGGCAAGATACACGGCATATATATACGATCTATAGAAGCGTTTCCAGGCGGCTGCGAGTTTCAAACCAGACGTACACCGGGTACTTGACGAAAGAAAAAACAAGTCGGACCCATTCGAGCATTTTACGTTTCGCGTGTTTCTTCGTCATTCGACGGATCATCGTTGAAATGTATATCGTCCATAATAACGTATTGAACTCGTTTTATTAATGAACACGCGCGTGCATGTATATATAAAAATGGATTAAGTTGAATTTTTTTTTTCTTTTTGAAATTTTCTTTTCTTTTCCATTTAAAAAGGTAGAGCAGAGATTGAGAATTCAGTTTCATCCTGCGTTATTGCATATAGATGATTGAGGCTGTCTATATTTTTATAAACACAATTAAAGCAAACTATTGGAGTCCATTTAATCCTATTTGATTTCAAATTGATCATTTTGCGCTTGGCGTGTGTTGATAATCGTTGTTTGATGATTTATTAATTTAATTCTCTAATGGCGCGGAGGGATATTTAGCTCCGATTATCGAAACAAAAATTGAAATTAAAAAAACGAGTAGTCTAGTTAGAAATTTGTTCCAACCGTTAAATCGATAAAATAGTTCTCTAAGCGCAGCTGAATTTACATTTTTCTCAATTGTTCAATTTTCTTCAATTGTATAATCGTATCTAATGGATCGTGGGACTTTAGAACAGTGAAGGACAAGCCAAAATTTTTATATCTTATCCGATATTGGTATTTCCAGTGATCGAACAATGTCGCGATTGATATTCACGTATATCTACGAATCGTATATCACGAGGAAATAATCCTTTCAATAAGGAACGATTTCTCGGCCATGATCTTGAAAACAAGCCAAAAAGTCGTGTTGGAATATTCAATCGGTAAGTGATATCGATTATCCACAATTTATTTGCCTCCTTGCTGTTTCTCTCGCCTTGTTCCTTCACCTTGTTCTTTCTTCGCTCAACGTTTATTCCTCTGCAACGAACACTATCGATGACATACTGAATATGCGAGAAAAAAAGTATCTCGATTTTATGTATCATCGCGATGCAACATGAACGAACTGGAAGTTAATGAAAATGAAATAAATTTCTTTGCTAATTCAAAGGTTCTTTTCTTTTTTTTTTTTTTTTTTAGTTTGACCGATTCTACAAGTTTACAAATTTAAAAAAATAATAAAAGATGAAACAATTGCCCGCGATAATGTTTCGCGATGACATACTGAATATGCGAGAAAAAAAGTATCTCGATTTTATATATCATCGCGATGCAACATGAACGACCTGGAAGTTAATAAAATGAAATAAACTTCTTTGCTAATTCAAAGGTTCTTTTCTTTTTTTTTTTTTAGTTTGACCGATTCTACAAGTTTACAAATTTAAAAAAATAATAAAAGATTACCCGCGATAATGTTTCAATACGTCCGACTTATTCCGCCAAGTACTACTTGTGCGTAGGTTCTCAGCGATGAAGCCTGCTTCAAAAAATGCGTGTGTAGATCAATTCGTGCGACCAAACGAACGCGAACGAACGAATCGTTTCTCGATCCCGTTCGATCGGCGTATCATTTCTGTACGTTTACATTATAGCTGAATGTACCATCATATATTTACCTGGCCCAGTGAACGAAATCATTATTCTCGACTCTCTTTTCTACCTAAACACCTAACGAACTCTTCTCTTTACCTTTCTTTTTTTTTCCTGTTTTAAAACTCAGATATCGAAAACTCGATATATCGTCGACATCGACCTTCAAACAGTATCGTTGGATGTACTAGAGAGGCTATAGCGATTTACGTTAAGTCATACCAGAAGCTTCTATTTAATTTCATTTGAATTTCAATTTTATCATAGATTTATAGTAGACAGACGGATCGTCGAGTTTCATGCTTTAAAAGTAAAAGAAGAGAAAAGAAAAATCGCGTAGTATCGATGAAAATAACAATAGGAGAAACGTCCAATTTTCTATGTAAAATTTCGAAGACGAAACGATCCTCTGCTTTTCTCTCCTTTTGCTATTTTCCTCGTTCTTCAATCTCAAGCATCGAAATCTCTGTCCACGAAATCTTTTTAATAATAAAATCGATCATCGCGTCAAGCGTTAAGCGAAGTTAAACGCAAACTCAACCGCAACAAAAAAAAAGAAAGTCATTCATAATCGCCAACGATCCAACGATGCCGCGACGTTGAAAGTGAAAAATCGAGCAGATATATCTCGAGAGGTGAGATTGTTTCACAGAGTCGAAGCACAGGCAAGGCTCGCGTCATTTCTCGTTGCAAGACGTTCGTTTCGAGCAGTAAATAGCGTGTATCATAGCATTACACAAGAAGCGCGTTGTCTCTTTTGATAAATGGTCGTGTCCAGCGTGATACCAACTTACATATGACACGTGTGTGTGTGTGTGTGTGCGTGTGCGTGTGCGTGTGTGTGTGTGTATATATATATATACATGTGAGTGTGCGGTATGTGTCGCTATGTGACCACGATGTAGCCTCGACAGAGAGATCTCCTTTCGTTAACGTTAATTGACAGATGAACATTTCTCCAGCATGAAAGGTAACGATCTTTGCTTTTGTACAACAACGCAACAAGCGGTTTACAGGTTTACAAGTTTCATACAATCTGGCGTGAAGAAGCCGTGTACGTGTGAGAACATGTTGCGGCGAAAGTGATTTTTTGTAAAATCGTTAGGTACAGCTGCTCGATTGTAATATACATTATAATAATAATTTATATATATATATATTATATATTATATATAAATATATATATATATATATATATGTATTCAGAAAAGGTTTATATACTTTTTTAGACGAGCACAAATGATCGAGTCTCTTAAATAAATATTTTCGTTGAAATAAAAGCAAGATTACATTCTCGTCGAAGCGTCAGAAGATTTATTTTAGTTCTACCAAACGTATGACGTATTTATATATAATTTCGTAATATCAACTTCACAAAAAAGGACAGAGATATTGAACAAAATTCGTCTTCGTCTCTGCATAGAAATTTCCATGCCGAGATATATACCGAGAAGGAAACTAAACTGACCAGAGTGATAAATTTAACACGAATAGAGACCGAATCGTAACCAATCACTTTCATCAGCAACAGAAATCACTGCATACGTACCAGCAGGAAAAAAGAACACGACTGCGAGTCAAAAGCTTCTTAAATCGTCGAATTATAATAAATCGATCGACAATAAATCGGCCGACAGATAACAAGCGAGATAACAATCACAATTTAAATAAGCTGCGAAACACTGTCCTTTACTCGCGCGTTTCATTAATTAAGAAAACTAACTGCCAGTCAACGCGACTCGTCAATTGTCGCCCGCCGCGTAATTAATAATCCCCGCGGGATATATCGACACGTGGAAATGCGACAAGCACAAAGGGAATCGATGTACACCGTGGTACTGGTGTGAAAATTAGGTGTCTCGGTGGGTGGACGTTGCGCATCATCGGGCAAGTGAGTGACAGAAGTGTGCAAACGGCCGATCAAGAATGGCCGGCGGTTTCGACCAATGTAAAATGAGGATCGGTGTACGTCATGGTACTTATTGTACGCTCCTCGTATAAATAGGATGCGTTTTGTGGGCCACGTGCGTGCGTACAGGCTGAAGTTGCAATTATCGTATAGAAATTGACACAGGGCAGATGACCCAGCATCGTCTCCGAACGAGCGAAAGAGAATTTAAAGAGTAAAAAAAGGAGAGACTAAACTGAATGATCATTAACAGAGGAAATTAATTTATTAATACGGACAAGCGTTTAATATAAAGTGTTCGATAAATCGGACTTTTAATTGCAAGGTATTTAATTTACTGATTAAAGTATTTGCAAAGTGTTCGATAATTCGGATAATTTTGCTTAAAAGTTTTAAACGAAAAGTTTACAATCCTCCTTTGCCCGCCGTTGCGAAAATAAATGAAAAATGTGAAATAGTTTCAATTTCAGATTCGTCGATATGGTAGGGTGCGATTGAATTCTGAGAAAGAAATATGATTGTTTTGTTTTCAATTTGTGTTTTCAATATAATATACACGAATAAATGGCCCCGTTTTTAAATTCGTTCTCGCGATCAAAAATCATCGTCGAAATTCATTCAAATTGTTGCTCCGAATAATGGCTTTTAATTTGAATATGTTCATCGGAATGTTCGATGAAGTTTGAATTTCCAAAAAAATTATTGACAAAAGTTTCACTCAAAATCATGATTTTTAATTGTAATTATCGTCATTTACTTTTGTCACAGTGAAGCATATACTTGACACATATACTTTAATTCCTAACTGTACAAATGCATTATACATGCACGTATAAACTTTCAAACTTAATTTTTAAATAAAAATCTCGAATTAAAAACAACAAAATTATTCTATAAACGTGAATCTTCAAAACGTCGAAAATTATTGACAAAAGTTTCACTCAAAATCATGATTTTTAATTGTAATTATCGTCATTTACTTTTGTCACAGTGAAGCATACGCTTGACACATATACTTTAATTCCTAACTGTACAAATGCATTATACATGCACGTATAAACTTTC
>WIUT01008375.1:0-10718 GCA_010645135.1 Tetragonula clypearis | reverse complement strand
TATCCGGAGAAATAATGTTTCAAATCACGGAATGAAAGAGTATCATACTTCTTAAATTTTATATAAATCTCGCATAGAATATGACGTTTAAAATTCTTTTAAACTCTACAATTGAAATTTTGAAAATCGTCGAAGAAATACGTATATATTTTTCTCCCTCTTTAAATCAGTTAATTTACAAATTTACACTGTAAAAATACACAATTGGGCGAATAACTGTATGTGAACAGAAATCATCCATGTAGTATATGTAGCAACACAATTACATTATATAATATATGTATATAATAAATTACGTATATAATACATGTAGCAAAATCTGCGTATAATGTATATAATAAAATACGTATATATGTAACGTATGTAATATATATAGTAAAGTATGTAGTAATATACATAATGTATGAACTAAAGTCTGAATTTTTATGTGTAATATATGTAGTAAAGTATGCATACAAAGTATGTATCCTATCTGTCGATCAGGGTGGACACTTAAATGGACCATCTTGTATAATAACGTTCCTATGTAACATTGCTATACATCTGTACATAGTAATGTATAATAATTTATCTACATACGTAACAATGTACATAATAATTTACGCATGTAACGTATATAATAATCAATGCAGTAAATTACTATCTGTAATGTACGTGATAATCCATCCAGTGAATTACGTCTGCAATGTACGTAGCAACGTATGTACTAAATTACGTCTGTAATACATGTAGTAAATTCCTCTGATGCATGAAGCAATGCGTGTACGCGGTAAATTACGCCTGCAACGCGCGTGTATGTACCTCTTTCGAAAAAATATGTCGAAAAATCATTCTCTCTCTCTCTCTCTCTCTCTCTCTCTTTCTCAGTTTCTCGCCATAATCTCTCGTTCCACTCGCGAAGAAAATGAACGCGAGAAGAGGGAGAACCACGTTATTTACAGTTTTCGAGTAACTCGCAATCCCGGTCAACGCGTTTCTCGCATTCTGATTTGAAAGTTAACGAAAACGTATTTTTTTTTTTATTATATGTATATACGTATTTATTTTTATTATTTCGTTTAAGCTCGCTTGTGTCGGCTTGGCCTGTAATCGCTGGCTTAATGATGAATTTGACGCGCAGTTGCTCCTATTTACGCGGCGGTATCATTAAGCGGATGGCTGTCTCCGCTCGAAGAGGTCGGCCACGTATAATTTCAATGTTCGTCGAGGCGAGTACGACACGCTCGTGGACAAAAGAACACGGCGACTTCATAGAGGTGTCTTCAGTGAACTTCAGTGTGAAGCCGCTGCGAATTTAGTCGTAATTTCTTTCTATCATTGATCTCTCAACAATATTTCGAAATTTAGTTTCAATTCTGATTATATTCAATCCAGTGACTTTCTAGTATTTTTTTTACACTTGCATTTTATATTTTATGTTTTAGTATTTCTGATGGTTTCTTTAGTAATTCTGATGGTTTAGTAACTCTTTAGTGATTTTTTTTTTTAGTAGTTCTTATGGTTCAGTGACTTTCAGAGGTATTTTAATACTTCTGATGGTTTCTTCAGTAATTTCTTTAATAATTCTGGTGGTTCAGTGGCTCTTTAGTGACTCTTTAGTGATTTCTTTAGTAATTCTGATGGTTCTGTGACTTTCAGAGATGTTTTAGTATTTCCGATGGTTTCTTTAATAATTTCTTTAATGATTTCTTTAGTAATTCTGATGGTTTAGTGACTCTCAGAGATATTTTTGTGCTTCTGATGGTTTCTTCAGTAATTTCTTTAATAATTCTGGCGGTTCAGTGACTTTACAATTTTTTACTATTTCCATATTTTTCCTCCATCTACGTTTCACATTTTATTTTACTTCAATATTCCTTTGTTTTTTCTCTTCGAAGCTTCGCTTTATCACCAATTGGCTTCGACTACTTCGAAATGTATACATTGGTGACTGAGCTAAAATAATTTATACTATATACTACTAATGACATTTTCATTTTCTTATCTTTTTTTCTTAATTTACGATCACAAGTCACGTCCCAAAACGAAATCGAAAACTTCGCGAGGATCTGCCCCGCAGCCCGGTAAATCGGTTCCCGGTTGTGCAAACGGGCATACAGAATACTCGGCGAAATATTTGGCCGAGTAATTAGCAAGTTCGTAATCCGGTGGGTTGCGGAATCGAACGGAATCTCTCGCTGTTACGCCACGTGTGATTTCTCGTTTCGCAGTTTCCGGTGGATCGGATTTCCGGGCCCGTTCGGCGCGCGAGCATCGTCCGCCTACGCTCGGCGCTTCGCTTTCCTTCCGTTTAACTTCAACCCCCTTCCCTCTTCGCGATACTCGTCGCTTTTCGCCCGCGTTCTTTCTTTTTTATTTCCGCGCGGCACGTGAAATGATTTAACGTCGACGAAGTAGTTGAAAGTTCCGGCAGAGGAAACCGGTGTCAATTGTTAAACGGTGTTTCTGGATTAGCCACCAGGGAAAAATTGAATTTATCACGTGCACGATGTAGTGAAAATCGTTTCACAAAGAGGGTAGTGTTTCACAGAAATTTGCAAGCGTTTACGGAATAAATGGAACGAAGGAAACTGTGACTCGATGAGAAAATAGTATGTTGAAATAAATATTAAAAGAAATATATATATATACAGTGTACACTCCCGCTGAAAAATCTTGAAACAAGTATTCATATTTATTTATATACTAGAGCTGGATAAATTAAATGACACTTTGCACAACAAAAGAAAATCGATGAAATATTAAATTAAAAGTTACATTAATAAAATAGTCGTGCAATTGAGGAATTTGATTGCCTACGAGAAATACTGTGTATTAAAAATAAAATTTATCTCGAGACTTCTGAGGAATATAAATGTATATCAGTGTATATTTAATTGAATATAATTGTGATATTATATACTATTGAAGTGAAACATGTTATACTTATATTAAATATTAAATTGATATTAGATATTTGCATAATAAATTCATATGTAATTAATACAAATATAATAATATAATAGCCGACGCAACAATAATACAATAATACAAAGATCAGTATTTATCTTCCCAATGTATGTTAATATTTTTTCTTATAGGAGAAGATTATCGATTGTATTAAATTAAAAAAAGATTCTTAATCTACATCAAATTTCGACGTTATTGTACTAAATAAATATGAGAAATTTCTCGAAACAATGCCCCTCCTCAAGAACAGGAACATTCACGAGCAAAGGGATTCTCCCCCGACATTTTGAAATTTCCGTCGAACAAAAATGATACAAAGATAATTAGAATACGGACAAATTCAATTCGGACTCGCGTTCGAATTTAATGGACCTGCATAATCATCGCCTCTAATAGAAAAACATTTGTTTTTATTGCAGGATATTTCCCTCTGCCGTCAGTTTACTGCCTCGCGTGGATCTGCCTCGACGTTTTATTATGCACGGCCAGCATCATGCACTTGTGCACCATAAGCGTGGACCGATATCTGAGTCTACGGTACCCCATGAAATTCGGCCGGAATAAAACCAGGCGGCGGGTTATGCTGAAGATCAGCTTCGTCTGGCTTCTCAGCATCGCCATGAGTCTACCTCTCAGTCTGATGTACTCTAAGGTGAGATTGTTACGTTAACGTGTAGTATCAACGTTCACACTTCGGGATCGTTTTAGTTTAATATGCATGTCGTTCCAACAACACGCGTTCCAGATTTTGTTCTCTTTGTAAAATCTTGGCTATTGGAATTAATTTTTTTTTTTTTTAATGTTTTTAAAAGTTGTTGGAATTGGCTTTCTTCTAAACGAAAGATTTTAAGATAGTCGTTATGGTTATATTTCTGAGAAATGTCGAGGATGATAAAAAGAAAAAGGGGAAGAAGCAAGAAATGCTATAAGATAGATTGAGAGAAAGAAATTGATATTATTTTAACAAAAAAATTATTGACAAATTATCTTAGTTTTCTAGAAGATTTATATTAATTGAGAAAGAAATTAATATTGTTTTAATTTACTAGAAGATGATTTATAGAGATAGCTTTTTATAACTAATAAAAGACTTCAGAAACAAATTAATATTATTTTAGTTTACTAGAAGATTAGAAATATAAAATGACATAGAGATACTTTCTTATGTCTATAAGAAGAGACTTGAGAAAGAAATTAATATTATTTTAGTTTACTAGAAGATTAGTTTACTAGAAGATTTAGAAATAAAATTACTTATAGAAATAGTTTCTTATATCTACAAGAAAAGATTTGACAAAGAAATTATTTTAATTTTCTAGAAGATGATTTAGCTTTTTAATAAAAGACTTGAGAAAGAAATTAATATTATTTCAGTTTATTAGAAGATTTGGAAATATAGAGATAGATTTCTCATATCCATAGGAAAAGACTTGAGAAAGAAACTAATATTATTAGAGAATATAGAAATGAAAGGTTTAACCTAAAGAAACAGAAAAATTCTAAAATACTTAGAAGTGAAATTAGTTTATTAGCAAAGCACTCCTGGTTTTACGAAGTAAATTCAATTTTCTGAATAAAGCTAAATTTTGTTACATTCCTTGTTTCTTTCCTTTAATCATTACACAATCATTGTACGTGAATCACTACGCTTGCAAATAACAAGCCCTCACTTTCTCATTAAAATCTATCTTTCAAAATACAACGACTCTTTATACAATTTTGTAATTATCATTTGAAACTGGCTATTCATCGTCTCTTTCTTTCGAGTCCCAATTTAGTAATTTTTAATTAGAATTATTCTTTTTCTCGTCGACGCTGTGAACGTTAGAATGCTAATTCTTCTTGTACTAAATTTCTCGTACAGCGATATTTTTCGATAATTTCGGACATAGCCAATGGTGCACAGAAAATTACAATGCGGCTGTAAAATTCAGAGTAATTCGCGCAAGTATTGCAACATCATTAATTCGCGGCCTCGTGAACGCGAACGAATATTCGTGGCCTCCGAGCAAAGAAATGAGAAACAGTGGGGCAAGAAAGAAAAAAGAAAAAAACACAGAAGAAGAAAGCAAAGAGAGAATTGGAAGCATGGACTGTTCGTAATTTAAGAGTTATTTTCTGATACGAATCGTTGCTGCTGCATGCTAGACCGGTGCAGTTTCGTGAAGAATATATAACGTGCATCAATTCGGAACACTCGAAAGGATTTATGTACCCGTGTATCGACGATATCGAAGTGCTGAGAATATGGAAATGAATGTGGCGTATATCCACGATATATCATGTATAATATTCAGGTTACCCTAATATTCTTGAACTCCCGAAGAGGGAAGTACAACGAAATAACTTGCCATTATACGTATTAAATGTACAATAAATTAATAAATTTATAAAATATAATTTCATCTTTTTTATTTGATCAGCTGGAGATACTTTTAAGCCATAATTGAAATGCTGCGATTCAATTTAAATAGATATAGGCGTATCGTAATTGAAATTTTGAAAGGAACACGCAGTAGTCAGACAGTTTCAAGCGATGAATGACAAGAAAAAAATAAATAAATCGTAGAAATAAATATATCGATAATTATTCCATAAATATTTCTTAATATTTTTTTTCTGTGTTAAATGATGCTTGAATACTTTTTGCGATAGACTGTATTCACTATATGTATGTAACGTGCGTGAAAGAGTAATAACATTGTATTCAATTATCCGAACGCTTAGCTAATGCGTTTCTATAATTAATCGAACTAGGCTGGTCAAATTAATGCATATTTGCACACAGTAAAGCCACATATTTGTTACATTGTGCAAAATTCATTAGACGTGTAATTATTGCCACCGTGTTCCTAGCTAAAGTGTACTGTTGTTCAAAATATATCGAATCGATCAACGCACAATGTGTACAATATTTGCGTGTAAAGCACAATGAAATATTTCACGAGAGGAATTTTTTTCATTATTAAATTGTACGTATGTACAGTACAGCGTGCTTTTTACGTCGAAATTTCGAAAAGCTACGAAAAGCAAATGAGAAAATTTAAAATATAATAATAGTAATAACTATAAGTGAATTTAACGTAGTAATAATATATTACACCAGCGTGGAGAAGATTCGTGTAATCTTTTCATTGAATGTTCATATTTATTAAATTCAAAACTTGAGAATAATTCCCACAATAATTTCAGTTCTCGTAATAAATAGATATTTCAGTCTTTAAATCACCGGTTAAAAGAAAAGTATAATGATAATCATTCGAATCGATATTTAATGTACATATATTGCGTACAAGGCACTAATTAAAAAATCTCGTTTGAAACGAATGTACGAAAAGATAGCTGAATATGTATCGGGTACAGCTTTTGTTCTCCAACGAGCCGTTTGTTAAACGTCTCAATGGCTTTCCGTGCTACACGAAACGTTAAACTTCCATCTTTTCTTTTGTATTTCCAGCGTGGATCGTAGAAACTAAATGCGTGTAGAAGGTCACCTCTTAAAAGTGTCTCTAAAAAATCTATGAAATACAGAAAGAATCGAGCCATTTCAATGAGACGTTATTCCGGGAAGTATTTGGAGAAAAATGGAGTTCAAAGTCGCCGTTGTTATCCAATGTTAATTATTCTATGAATTTTCAAGAATGTTCAAGATTTCGTCGAAACTACGATCAAGCCTGAATTAAAATACAATTGAAAAGAAAAACGTGCAAAGTGAAATACACAAAGTTTCTGTTCAGTCGAGTTTTTGTTAATAATCAGTATTTTTTGCAGGTTTGTTAAATTGTTAATTGTCCTGTCTTGTTTGTTAAATTATAATTGTGTAGGTTTATGTTATTGATTTTTAACGAAATTCTCGTTTTCTCTTGCGTCATAATTAGATTTTCTATACATTGTCGTAAGAAACCCTGAACACATTTTGAACATTGTCTTTCAGTATTATATAAGTTTGAAATGAACTTGGAATTAAGTTATTAAAATAAGGATTTATAATAATGTATTTTAAAGTTCTTCTCTTTAGGAAAAAAAATGTCCGTACGCGTAATATGTTACACCGAGCAATAAGAATAAATAATATTTCGTATGACGGTAGAAGTAAGTATTAATTGCCATAATTTCTAATTGAATTATCAAGAAATCAAGGAAGAAAAATCTATGAAATCATTGAAATTAAATCAATGTGAATATCTTGTTCTGAAACTATTATAAATTTATGAAATGAGTAGTTTAATTCATAATTTGGGAAACTATAATTACAAGCTGTGTAATATATTATGCATATTTATAATTTACAATAATGAACAATTAAATTAAGAAATCTGTACAATTAATAGACATCTGGAAAATTCATTTTCAATTCACCGAAATTGAACAAGTAATTAATTAAAACCGCCCATTTCCCTAATAAAATAGATGGAACAATAAGAAATAAATATTCCACGCGAGAGATAAATCATTCCGTGCGATTTCGAACGTTTAATTAATGCCAACTTAAAACAGCCACCGCGATAAATTCTTGAGAATTTTCAGGCGCGCTTGAATGGTGGCTAAACAAGGAAGCAGACAATGAAACGCGAATAATTTTGCACATCCAGCGTCTCTTCTTTATATGCCTTCCGTCGGAAAATTCGAACGACAAACTGCGTCGTTGAATTTTCCAGCGCGAAATTCTCTCTGAGAAATATTCCACGAGATTTCATACACTTTCACCTTTTCTTTTTTTTCTTTTCTTACAGAATTCCAATCAGTGTCGTCGAAATAATTTCACGCAGCTGTGAAACTTTTGTCTTTCGTTAGCTGCCAACAGAAAATCGCTCGTTCGTTTGCGACTCGCAAATAAATGGTTTATCGCCGCGAGCTGTTCGCTCCTCTACCAAAAAATTAGTTTCCATTCTGTTTGTTCTGTTTCGCCGCAGCGAGTCATGCAAACTATTTCCCTTATTTTAACACGCTTTCTGCATACACGCATATCTATTGTAGCCGTGACGCTCTCTAATGCAGTGGAGGGGGTAGCGATCAGGAAAATGGAGACATGGAGGGGGGCTGCCAGTTCGCCACCTCTGGTTTATATACTTCTAAATTAAACGTCGAGCGTTAATCTTAAGATTTAAACTAACACATTGACTTGTTTCTTTTCGCTGTTAATTTCAAGACTGTTATTTGACAATTGAACGATTTACCAAATTGTCATAAAAACAAACTTTTATTCATTTAGAAAGAGAAATTTTTCTTGAAACTTTATTCATACAAAATGGAAATTTCCTATTGAAAACAATCTCCTTTATTTCTATCAGAGAAGCTAGTCAATGTCACGTTGTGAAACAATAATTTAATATATAAGAAAACTGAAGAAAGGAACTCGACATTTTGTCTCTCTTGTACGAAACCGCAAGTGAAATTAACATGAAATTAATGCAAAATGAAAGTAAAGTGAAACGAAACGATAAATGACGAGTGAAACGGGGTTGTGAATCTATCTTTTTGGCAATCGAGTCAACCCTTACTCTCAATCGGATACTCGCGAAATCTAAATTGCGACATCGTTTGTTATAAAATGCCTCACTCCTGATACAAACGTCTTATCCGGCAATTTAATTTTCCAATCCATCGGACTCGAAGTCTTCCATTTTGATCAAGCCGTTGTCTACTTCTTAGGGAACACCCCCAGAGGCAGTTTCACGACGAGGTAACAGTTTGTCAAGTTTTAACGAACGCGAGTTTTCGATGCGAATTTACGAAATTTTTTTAAATTTTTGGCATTCCTAACTTGGGTGTATTTACAGTGAAATTGAAACGTCACTGGCTATAGTTGATATATTTGAAGCTCTATTATATCAGCGAAGATTCATGAAAAATTCAGATTCACTGAGGTCAGAACGGGCTGATTGCTATTAATATATTAGCAGACCGTTTTAATCTAACTGCTCGGTTATAACTCCAACCCTGGATCTATTGGTTTTCAGTTTCTAATTAGTTGCCAAACTATTGGCAAATTTTTCTCGTCGATAGTTTCCGTAGTCTTAGGTTTCATTTTGAAGATACACATTCTTGCCACGAGCGTTAAAATATTGTTCACTGACCTTCGATTTTCTACAAAATTTCAATTCAACTGTTAACCAAGTGAAATTTCGACAATCACAAATGAATTCCAATGCAATTAGTATCAACGACAATTCTCAGAAATATTGTTATAATATACAGGAAATACGCTGTAAGTGAAAATGACTGCATCTTTGGGCCCAACAAATTTTGTTCAACTTTTTTATGTTAATAATAATTACAATATAATATAATATGACATAATACGATATAACATGATATACTATGATATAACATAATATCATACTAATATAATATAATAATATACTATCGTACTATCATATCAATACTATCATACTATTATATATAATATAATACATAATAATATAATATCATATTACAATAATAATAATTACAAATTTCGCGGAACTGCATTTAGCTACGTTATTAAGATTTAAGATAATGTTCGACAATAATATATAATCAAATTAACATGGTTAACATAACATTAACATGGATTAACATGAAAATTGAAATTTAACCAAATTTACAGTTTATCTTATGATTATCCAAGGAGGATCATAAAGAGAAAATGTCTGTTCGTTCGATCATTTTTCATCTTCCGTCTTCGCTCGTACGCGCTGTTATCTGTGCGAAAGGAGCGCTTGTGATACGCGCCCGCTCGCTTCGTTAAAGCAAACGAGAGTGTCCGTGGTAATTCATATTGTTTGGATCGTTTTTGTTTTTTTTAATCTCAGCCGGGTTAATTGGAAACTCGTGGCTAGCTCGGCGCGCGTGCCATTTTCCCGCGGGGAATCGCGTCGCATATTTTAACGAGTTTAATGAGTACACGCGGAGAATAGGAATTAATAGAGCAGAACGAGGCAAGTTTTCTTTGCCGCGGGAAAATTATGCGCACACACACACACACACACACACACGCGCGCGCGCGCGCGCGCGCGGCTGTTTGCCTCGCGTCACAAACAGATAAATCCAAAGGCGATAGCCTTTCTCGGCGAGAGAAGCTCCGGTGTTTGAGAAGAATTAAAAAAAGAAAGAACAGAAATTTCGCAGATTTAAAAATATGAAATCTCGAGCGGGTTCGATCAAAATAATCGAAATATTCAAATCCTTTGTGAATATATTATATACGCGAAACGTTCTCACCGTTCGTTAACTATCTAACGAGATTTGATTGTCGTGGTATGTATATATTGTATATATATTGTATATCTCGTTTGACTTAGTTTACTATGATACGCGAATGTTTACATGTTTCTTAACAAATGGAAGAGATTTGATGATATTTCAACTCGACTCGTATAAAATAAGGATCTATTTCATATTCTTGAAATTTTCGCATTTCTTTTAGATTTTTTTTTGATTTTAGGAATGATAAAAGATATAAATAATAAATAACAAAAAATAAAATAATAATAAATAATAATAAATAAAATAATAATAGACAATAGAATGATAAATGATTACGTGAAACATTTTGACTGTTGAATGAATATATAATATTTAAATGAGAAACGTCGTTGAGAAAGGCAGAAAGGCAGAAGTGCAAATTGAATTCAGAATCGATGGGCATACTTATCTATGGAGAGCCGGACGTTCATATTTCTGTAAACGCGAAAGGGTTCCAAAGTATACGTACGTTTACAATACAACTGACGAAATTTGGAATTAAAAAAAATATATATATATATATATTTTTCACTAATACGTTT
>WIUT01008374.1:0-10721 GCA_010645135.1 Tetragonula clypearis | reverse complement strand
AATCCTGGAACTTCCTGCTCAACTCAATTTCGCGATTCGATCTCTGTCAAAGAGAACGCGACCGATTGATTCTTTTTGTTTTTTTCTTTTTATTAACTCGCGCGTGTACGGCGCGAGGAAGGGGGGTAAAAAGGGAGGAGGAGGAGGAGGAGGAGGAGGGAGAAGGCGGTCACGTTTGGAGAACGGTATCGAAACGGTGGATCGTTCGAGATGCGCTCGTGCGCATGTTCTTCTCTAATCTTTGCGATTCGCGACTTCCTCCGAACTGGCTCTCTCTCTCTCGATTCTCGCTCGCGTATCTGCCGCGGCAAGGAAGACCTTGGATTCCTTCTTCCTTCTCCTTTTTCCTGCCCCGTGCTCCTGCCATCCAGTTAACCGCCACTATCTCGGCCATCGCGAAATAATGAAATTACGCGAAAAAGGGACGACCGTGGCCGCAACCACGGGCCATGCTCCGCGGCTTTTTTGCCGAACCGCGGATGTTAACGACGCCGTGCGCGCTCGTAGAAATAGATCTGGCACGACCAAGTGCCGTTTTTACTCCTGTAAAACCGGGACCAAGCGCCGTGTTTTCTCGTGTGCAGTTTCTGACGACGGGGCGACGTAGCTCGCCAATTGCCAAGCTAATTTTCGAGACGGTGCAA
The DNA here is from genome assembly GCA_010645135.1 of Tetragonula clypearis. Taxonomy (NCBI): domain Eukaryota; kingdom Metazoa; phylum Arthropoda; class Insecta; order Hymenoptera; family Apidae; genus Tetragonula; species Tetragonula clypearis. Next base: position 10,077 of record WIUT01008374.1, on the reverse strand, counting down.
GCTCGTTCGCGTGAAACATTGAAATGTTTGGTCGAATAAAGAACGAATCCTTCTCCTATATTTTATTATTTCGCACATTCGCCTGTCTACGGAATATAAATTGCCAGGCAGTATAGAAATTCAAAATTTTCTCTCCACGAGAGTCGATCGCAAAGTCGAGACGGGCAAAGATCGCTCGAAAGTAAGCGTAATTCGCCGACGAGCGCGACGAGACGAGAGATCGTCGACGTCGCGATACGAAACTTCATGGCAAGCCGAGCCTTTTCACCGAGCCACGAACACGCGCTCGGATACATCGCAAGTGGGAGACACCGTTTCCCTTTGTAACAGGCTTTATGATCCTTTTACGATTGATACAACCGGCAGAGTCCACGCGGCAACGGAAATGATCCCTCGTTCCGCCCTGTGCTGGAACAACGATATCTTCACTCGAAGTGGAACAGTAGCCACTTACTTAATTAGAAGCGAGGATAAAACGCGTGGATAAAAGCTGTTGTAAATCTCACCACCGGTCGGACCGATCTCCTCCGACGAAAACGATTCGTGAAAACCAGTTCGCGAACGTTAACACTGGGACAGCCAAACTTTACGACCGCTTGAGAGATACTGATACTTTTGTCAAAATTACTATTGATCTGTGTTTCGGCAGGGACATATTTGAACGAGAGACTGTTTATTTTAATCATAATCGTTTGAATTACAACGATTTACATGCAGAATATTTTGATACGTATTGAAAGCCGATTGTTCTACTGTTGAATTATTTATCAACGATTTGCATTGACGAAATACCTGGTATTTTTGTTATCAGGATTAATATCGATTTCTGTTTCGACACGTTCGAGACGGCGTCGGTCCCTACGGACCAACGCCGTATTATTCGTTTCGCCCCGCGGGACCGACACTTACAATATTCGTTTGATATGATTATACTCGTCGTGATTCACCGCAAAATAGGGGTTGCAAGCGAACCGACCGAACGACGAAACTCGCCGCGTGTACGCGCGAGCTAGGCGGGGCATAAAGTTATCCCGTGGTCACCTTTATGCGAATACGGAGGCGCCTGAAGGCAAAGGTCAAGCGACTTCCACCGGGACGACCTCGTGGAAACAACGCTCTGCTGTGCCCTCGGCGCACCACCGCGAGTCTGCTACTCCTACACAGTCGAGTCTTGAACACGTACGACGTACCTATACGAGCGCCCTCGCGGAAGGATACGCGTGTATCTGCTTATTGCGTATGCATATTCCACCAGGGGAGCGTGTACAGGGTGTCCCGTAATAATTGCTGGTACGACCACCAGTTGCAAGTGAAGAATCTACGTGAGAGAACGTGTCGAAAAGAAAAATTTCGAAAGAATCAAACTTGAAAATTGATCGAGCTATGCCTCGAACGTTTGGCCAATTCTGGACATGACAGAAAAAAAATAATTAACGTAAATTATTGCAGCCGTTCTACGTACGAAAATAAGCAAAGGATGTAGAACGAAATTTTCTCCTACGACGCTTCGTTTTTTGCAAAAATCGCGCGTGCTTGAATATTTGACTTAATTCCGAGCATGACAGAAGAAAATAATTAACATAAATTATTGCGGTCATTCTACATACGAGAATAAGCAAAGAATGCAGAATAAAATTTTCTCGTACGACGCTTCGTTTCCGAGAGGGTCGAGTCTGAAACTTTATCGAGCACCGAGGCAATTTTTCAACGAAACACGCTCAAAGTCTATTTTCTCGAAAACGACGCTTTAAACGGGGGGAAAAAAATCCATCTACGCACAGAATATTCAAGTATGCTCGACAAATTTACAAACTCGGTTTTCTCGAGTTTGAAAAACGAAGGTTTTGAGGAACAAATTTCATTGTTTCTTCGCGTAAAATCATCTCGCACTCGGTCGTACTATTGCCAATTACGGAACACCCTGTATAAGCGTATCTGACCGCGAGTTTCGCGGCTTTCAGGGAACTCGAGAGCGTTCGAGAACACGCGCCGCGATTTCTCTAGCGTGCGTCCATGTCAGACTCCACGTTTCTCTCCCTCTCGACGTCGCGTCGCGGCATTGATACGAAAAAGGCAAACTTCCGCTTTTCAAAGCGAATATTTGCGAAGAAAGTCGTTACGCGGGGACAATCTAAAGAATCTGTCTTGTCGATTTCTAAGAAATCTGATCTTTCAGAAAAATATGTTTATAATATGTTTCACAATTTGGGACGAGACGAATCCTCTACACACACCGTGCGCAGACGACCATTATCAAAGGAGTATATTAAATTACGCCAGTAGCCGGCCAGTTAATCATCATTCGCATTAACGGACGACCGGTAGGCGAGCAACAGCCCGTGCCATCAGCGATCCTCGCCGCGTTAATGTTCTGGCAGTCTAGCCAGAAGAAAATTGCGTTTCGTCCATATCCCCGCCATTTGCATATCTCGAACCCGGAAGAGAGGCGGACGCGGCTCGTTTCGTCCAGACCTGGTATCGAAAATAATTAAAAATGCGGTACGCGCGAAACTGGTTTCCAACAATGTCGACGACCTTCGACCCCGCCGATCTTCCGGCAAGAGCAACACGTTTTGCACGCCGTTTTTCTACCGATTTCGTCCTTCGCGAAAGGAAGAGAAGAAGACCGTGAGCTGTTCGACCTACGACTCGTCGACGTCGTCGGCAGACGCGCCCACGATCGAGGGTAGCGATCGAAAGAAAGCTGCGTGGCTACGCGATCCTGTCTCTACCCAACTATATTTAATAAGGGGCCGGATAGAAAAAAGAGAGAAAGAGAGAGAGAGAGAGAGAGAGAGAAGGGGACGAAAGAAGAATCGAGGAGAACCTGATATGGTAATGGTAAAATATGAAGAGTACGAGAGAGGGGTTGGCGATGGTTCGTAGATGGTATCGAAAGCGGGGAATAAGGACCGATGGAAAGAAAAAGAGCAGACGAAAGCAGGAGAAAAAAGGAGGAGCGTACGAAGATATAGAAGAAGAAGAAGCAGAAGAAGAAGAAGAAGAAGAAGAAGAAGAAGAGAAGAAGGAGGAGGACGAAAAAGAAGAATAAAATGCTAGCGTACGGTTATATACGTTGCGGCTGTACGAGCGAGTCAATGACTTTGTACGGTCCCCGTTCGTGGGTCCCGTGGAGCGACTTTCACGGCAGAAGACCGCTAAAGCAAACGCCGTCTCCTTCTACGGGGTGTGGTCCCCTTTCTATGGAGATCGCTCTCCCCTCCCTCCCTTCTCCTCGCGTCAGGCACCCTCGTTGTATCGGTCGGACCCATTGTTTTCCGACCGCTGGAATCCTTTGCATCTGCATGATTCCACCAAATGTTTCATCACTGACCAGTTTTCATCCTGTCGTCCTGTTCCTCCAGGTAGTCTAGTTCCCCAATTTGGCCAATTCTCTCTCTCTCTCTCTCTCTCTCTCTCTTCCTTTCTCTTTTCCTTTTCGCTCTCTATCTGTAGATAACTGTACATAAGCGCAACGAAAAACTGCTTTTACGCTGGTCTCGTCTAGTTACACCTGAGTGTCGTCGAACCTGAAGGGAAAACTGGAGGGAAATCTTCACACAACGAGCCAGTGTAAAACCGCGCCAAATTATGCCAAAGTTTCAAGCGCTGCAAATTTCCCTCAGTACTAGCAAAGTGCTCGTCGCTGGGAAACTCGCTGGACTGGAGTCGGCAATTATTAAAATCGCGAGATCTCCCCGAAGAGATTGAGAGTCCAACACAGAACGATCACGGATGGCAAATCGGTTCTCGGCGACTGCGGCTAGGCTGCTGCCGACAAATTAGTCCCGCTCCAATCTGTACGACACATCGATCGCGGCCTTGCCTCTTTATTTTTCCACTCGCGTCGAATGGAAACGGCTGCGGGAGACGCGTGCAAACCGATCGTTATGCGAGATTCGACGGACGCGTTAAATTAATCCAGATTTATATTGGCGAGCGAGGGACAAGGCACGGATCCCCGCGAACTAGTCCCCGCTGATCGGCTACCACGGGGACAACTCCGATTTACACCGCGTGGGCGTGGATTTATCTTTCTCTCGTGCGCAGAGAGAAAGAGATACCCGAACAAAAGGGGCCCCGATAGCTCCGCTGGTTTTCTCCGCGGCGTGGCACCGAAGGTGGGGCCATCCCGAGACTTCCGACAGAAAGAGAGAGACAGAGAGAGAGAGACTCGGTCCTGGTCGAGTGGCACTCGTGGATATGGCCCTGTCACGACTCGCCTTCCCCGACATAATGGGGGCCGCTTATGCTTTACGAGCGGGCTCCGGCTCTGCATTATGCATCGCTCGCCCCGATTTTGCGCCCCGAGTTGTTCCCCGGAGAACGTTCCTCCCGGCAACTCCAGCGGGAAAGGGTTCGCGGGAGGGTTGGTCGCATCTGTGCGATTCGACGAAATCGTGGGAAAAAACCGGTTGTCGTCGCGAAACTTGTTGCTCAAGGGACACTCGAGGGTGTCGTCGCATACGCAGATTCGATCGAACGAACTAACGAAGTTGGGCGTTCTTCGATCTGCAGTGGGTAAATATCCGTCATCGAACATCGTCCGAATTGTTCGTTTCTAACCCACTGTATCTGTCGTTATTTTAAATATCGAGAAATTAGAGAATTGACGAAAATGAATTCGTATCATCGCGCGTGTAATCCTCAGATAATATTACGATTTTGTAAAATACAGTTCAAATACGAATCTTATGCACAGAGCCGCGGACTCGGATGCTTGTTATCCAAACATATATTCCATGCCCAATTGAAATAAATAAATAAAACTTACGTATGTCGGAAAGGAATAAGTACATGGCATAAAAACGTGCGAAAACAGTTGTCGATTCAGCCATTTGCAGTTGCTATGCTACACGAAACGATAAATTCCACGTTGGTAGATTGTTCAGTTTAGTAAAACAGTAAATGTGTTGTAGCAAGAAACATTCAGAGGGCGTACATATCAAAGATAAAATCTGTGATGGCGTAGCCAAAGGAATGGATTCTTTCAGATTCGAAGGAAACGAAAATCCAATTCCCTTTCCCGAGTTGGAACCGATTGCCCCAGGATGGATCAGGTTTGTCACGGAGAAGGTACTCGGTGAATCGCTCCGAAATTTGATACCGATCCTTTGGGGAAATAGTCCTGTTACGTTCGCGTAAACTCGTGGAACGGAGAGAGGGGCTCTCTCTCTCTCTCTCTCCCGGGTAACAACAAACGCGAGAGAGCTTTCAGTTGGTAGCTCTAGCTTGCCTAGTTCCGTGGCTCGGACTCATTTATCGTGGCCCACGCCAGCCTTTTATGAGAACGAAATGCCACCAGTACACCGATATCCTCTCGGCTGCAACCAACCATAGACGACAACGACCGGTATCTGTCACTGTCTCGAGGCAACGCCGGTGAATCGAGATGATCGAGGTGTCCCTCGGAAGCTCCTTTCTCCGCTCGCAGTCCTCTTTGTCCCCCTTTTCACAGCGGACAGAAAGGAGGAGGAGAGCTTCCTCTGTTTCTCCCATATACCGACACAGTACATCCGTTTCGTTATCGACCGAACGTGCAACGAAAAATTAATTCGTCGTTATTTAGTTATTTCTTGGTTACAAAAACCGAATGACAGAGTACACAACTTCGCGATTCCGTCTGTGCGATGACTATCATCTGTCATCTCACTCGGCTCCCTAACGACTTCATCTGTCAGTTCTAACGGAGAAGACAGACGTTCGACTGATACATTATCGTCTCCCCTTAAGATAACGAGGAATTCTTGATCGCGCGAGATTTCAGTTTCAATCGAACTGTTGAACATTTCAGAGTTCGGTAAAAGTAGATCGCAACGTTATCGTCTTGCAAACGAAACGGAACGAACCACTCTAAGAATTAAGATAACAAAGAATTCTGCAAATTTTTCGCAAGATTTCAGTGTCAATCAAACTCTTGAAGATTTGAGAGTTGGTTAAAAGTAGATCGCGACGTTACCGTCTTGCAAACGAAACGGATCGAACCATCAAGAATTAAGATGACAAAGAATTCTGCAAATTTCCAGTGTCAATTTCTGTATCGCGGAATGATTCAAAATTTGAAAGTTATTCGCGGCCACGTGAAAGTAGATTGCTAGATACTATTGTCATTTAGCGAACGAAACTTTCTCAATCTTTCGCGAATAACAGTGGCTATAGTCACTCACCGTCTGACGTTCATTGGATACTATCGATGACTATAACCACTGACGACTATAATCATTGAATAAAATTTTTAAATTGATTCTTAACTTTGAGTTTAGAAATGAGCGCGTCCACGTTTGCGTATTCGCGTGGTGAAAAGATTAACACTAAAAGTATCGACACCTTATATACAGGGTGATTCGTGTAACTTACACACCTGAACCCTAACTTTTAAATTAAAAATAAAAAATTAAATTATTTAATACGAAAGTTGTATGGTTTTTAAAAGAAGCAGAATGTGGCGTGTCAATTTTTTGTGGGTTTCGAAATTTCCAAGCTTTCATCTCGGATCCTACCGTAATCGGTCAAGTCTTTTTGATTGTCAATTTAATACAGGGAACAGCGCACAAGATAACTTTCGGAGTGTAAAAAAAAGAATCAGATGTTTTCATTCTTTTGCAACAAACGAGAAAACGCTGAATTTGAAAACAAATTTTTGTTGGACGTTGGTACGTTCAGTGTTAAAGGAATATAAGAGAATCCTCGATCTCGTAAGATTTCAGTTTCAACGTTTCTGATTGAAAATTTAAGAGTTATTCGCAACTAGAGTAAAAGAAGATTGCGAATATAAGGAAAATATTACCATCTTGCAAGATCTCAACAATGAATTCTCAAAATGTCAGTTTTGACCTTGTCGAAAGTTTGACTGAAAACTTTGAGAGTTATTCACAGTCACGTAAGAGTAGAGATTATCAAGTACAAGTACCGCTGTGTCTGTCTGTGTTTTCATTTCACACCCACGTCAAGACCATTAACGAAAACACCGAGAAGAGGAAGACCAAGGAGGAGGAAGAATAGAGTTAGGCGAGTGATGACAATGTGCGAGAACAGCTGGTACGACGCGAGGACACTTGTTAGACGTCATCGCACGCGCTTCCTTTGTGTCCGCATGATCCTGGCTGTTAATTATTCGAGCAAGACACGGCCGAGGCCCGTGGAGGTGAGTGAGAAATTTCGAGCCACGGGCCAAAGGTGCACACGGTTTTTAATTAAAAAAAAAAGAAGAAAAAACCTCGTCGAGGCTGCTGCTCCATTGTGAACAATGTAACGCGGAGGTGTCGATAAATCCTCGAGCCGTCGCGCTGATCGCCGAATGAAAACGCGAATGAAAATTATTAGCGAATTATCGATACGGCGTGGGCCGTAACCGAGGATACGAGCTCGGTGATAAAATTCGTGTACCGTTGCGGAGTTAGATAGCGTCGAATATCTCGCGTGGAGCAAATCTTCACGTTTGAATTGAACCGCGAATCGTTTGTACATCTGCCTTTCCGTTGGATCGTGCGACTCTGTCGCGAAATTTCTGATCCTTCGGAGATTAACCTCTGAGAGGTACCGTGGCGAATAGAAAGGATAAAAAAAGATTTTTTCTTTTTTTTTTCGTTTCGGTGACGCTGTCGAGTTTGCTAAGAGGGTTCTCTTAACTCCTTGCGCGCTTGGAAACGCTTCGCGTGGGCGGAATACTTTTTCGCTTAGCTTACCGCCGAAAGATCGATGAATCTCCGTTGTTGGTTGACCAACAACAAGTTGTAATTGTAATTTTTCAATCGAGCCAAACCGAGAGCAGAGATTCTTTTCATCAGGAACATGAACATTTGAAACGTGCCTCAACTTGCAACACGATCCTATGTTAACGAATTGGAATGTCTGAAGTTAACAAACATAATCGTAAGAAATGTAGAATACTTTAAACTTGTATATTCTGAACGATAAAATATCCGTTTTTGAATTATATAAATATTTTTTCTGTGGTAGATTCATTTCGCGAGAAATGAAACTTTTACATACATATATATACAATATATACATACATATATATATATGTATATATATATATTGATACAATTAAATAATACAATATAATATAATTGATACAGTTAACTAACAGTTTCAATTATGTATTTAAAATTCACTAAATTCAATAATTCATTCGAGCGTGACAAGAAAGATTAAACTTAACACTAGAACTACAAAATGACCATTTGAATGTCCCTTTCGTTAACTCTTTAGCTAGATTTAAGTAGCGTAAGTGAATTACGAAACTAGGGTTAAACTAACCATTGAAAATTTGAAAACGGTGTTTTTTCTTTCCCTTACTCTACAGGTAAATTTGCGTAACGTACTTGTGAAGTTTGTCGGCGATTCTGATTGCGCATATAGTGAAGTAAGCCTAGAAATTCTCTTTCACAATGTAACAATGGGATCGCTTGTTATTTGAATATTTTTGTCAGATACAAAACAGCGTATTTTTTGAAGACCGATTCTTCGCAAAGTACATAAATAAAAGCTCGTGCAAGATTTTCTTTTACATCAACGTCTCTGACGAATATTTTATGCTTTAGTCGTCGGCGATGGCAAATAAGATTTGATGGCTGTGCCAAATTTAGATAAAAATTTATTTCAATTTCTCTTCCCGTGCCAGTATCTATGGCCAATATTTATTACATATAAATAAACATATTGCACAATGTAAGTTCACGTAATATAAATATTTATATTGAATATAAAGAAATAGTACAAAATTAAAGTATAAAATTTAGTGTTATAATAAATTTGAATTTTTAGTCAAACTTTTAACGCATGCGTATGAAAATATTAATGAATGCAAGGCCAACTTGGTGGCAAATTTCAAAGTAAAATCGTTGCGAAATCTGTGAAATTCGTTTCAGTGCTACGTCAATTAGAAATTTGAAAAATACAAGTTTAAAAAAAGAGTTTGTTACATAAAGTTAAAGTTTATCACATAATTTTCTTTTATATAATTTTTTGGGCGACGTAGAAAATCTCTCGCGAGCCATGGTATTTGCCAACGCTGTTCTAGGTAAAATTCTTCTGGCGGCGAAAATCCCCTTGAAAATTGATACTTTCACGATCGAATTCAACGACGGGCAACGTAACGTAATTGGGCGACGCAATGATCCATTCCGTTGACAAATCGCGCGCGCGTAAAAGCGGCTTGCGTAACGACGGAGCAACGGAGGAAGGGTACCGACCTGGAATGGTAAAAGCAACGCGTGTCCCCCCCCCCCCACCACGTCGTACCATTCTTTCGTTCCTTCAACCCCAGAAGAGCGGTGTTCCCCACTGCACGGCACGCAGGATACGCAGTTTACGCTCGCACGTTGGCATAAATCAGCTGGAACGCGTACAGAGCCCGTCCAGCAGGCTGGCTGGCTCTCTCTTCCTCTCCGGGCGGCAACACGCGCATACGGATCGGCTCTCCTCGCGTTTTCCTCGCGTCGCACGACACAGCAATCGCGGCCTTTGCGTGACCGTGTACGACACGATCGCGGTGAGAATCGCGTCGATTCGATCGTTGGATTCGATCGATCGATCGATCGAGTGCTGTTGCAACGTTGCTGTAGCTGTGATCGCAGCAACTCGACGACCACGATCGTAGCAAAGCGAAGGGAAATTAAAGCGTAGATGCACGATCGATGCGCAACGCGTATCTAAACCGACGCGTACGGAATCGTTTCCTATACAACGCACACTGTAAAACACCGGTGGAATCCGCGCGGATAAGCACCGGTGGAGGAAAAGACTTAAAGAACGACGACTTAATCGCCATGGCGCACGGTATCGCGATCGAGGAAGCAAAACCGGCAGAAATGTGGCGTGTTTCTTGCTCGGCCGCTTGGCCGAGTCGTCGCCATTGGCGAAGATTCAATTTAGAGAGCAACAGTGTATATGTACACAGAGAGAGAGAGAGAGAGAGAGAGAGAGAACGAGTAAGAGTCTCTCTTCTTCTCCTTTTCAACCTCTCTCTCTCTCTCTCTCTCTCTCTCTCTCCCTCCCCCTCTCTTTCTCTCTTTCTCTCTCTTTCTTTTTTTTTTTTCTCCCTTTCCCTCCCTTTTTTTTTTATTTTTCCGA
>WIUT01008373.1:0-10721 GCA_010645135.1 Tetragonula clypearis | reverse complement strand
TGAGTCGTAGTATTTCTTCTCAAGCTGTACACGAGAATGATAGAAGCGTTTATGCGTTTGCGAGAAATTTAGAGACGAACAGGAAAATATATAAAACATCCAAGATGTAGTATTCCATATTTGTTGTAATTGCGTAATTATGTGGATTTTCAAATTTAATATAATTTAAAAAAAAAAAACGAAGCTTAATTGGAAGAGCGTATTAATTCTGAATATTTCTTGTTCGTGAACCGAAATAAATTTCCTACGAAATAAACGACGAAATGAAAAACTGAACGAACGAAGAATTAAATTTCAAACGCGAGTCGAAGAGAGGAAGGAAAACTTTCTTCCTTTCGTTACACCGCGACCGGTAATTAACACGCAAACTGCCAACTTGCACACGGCAAATAACACTATAATCATATTATGAATCATCGATAAGCATCTTGGACTGGAATCTCGGCTTTGGAATTCGCGAGATAGAGAAGAACTTCATCCAGAATTTCATCGAGAAGTGAACATCGCGTAAAATCATCTGCACGTGTGTACGTGTCGAACAACCACAAGCTTAATATTTCCTTTGTCACGCGTTGTTCCTCAACGGACGATTATAAAATCAACAATATTACACAAAATTTGACATTTTCATCGGCTCAATTCTCGAAATTGAAATTCAAGATACCGATCGGCTTATTGAAATAGTAAAGTTCGTGTAAAAATCAAGATCTCATATTGTTCGCGTTATTTTTCATTTGACGTTGCAAATGTGTAAACTTTCGACCCGTAAAATAATAATAATTATTATACTATTGTAGTATTCAATTAGAATATATAATAATATACAGTTATAACTCTACGTCGTCTGGAAGGAGTCAAAAATTCCATTCGTACAAATCGAGACAACTAGAACTCGAACTATCGATCGATCGATCGATCACGTCACGTTCTCGATGTCGGTGGCGCGAAATTCATGGGCGGCCGCAGCGATATTTATTGAAAATCGTGCGAACAAGGACACACACACACACACACACACACAAATGTATTGTAACAAGCATTTACTACGGTGATACTAGACAGGCTGTGGATGCCTGTGCAGCGTATTAATCGTTAAAAATTGTCGGCCTATCTCACGGCATGATCGAAATGGTGGCGGCGCATGCGACCGTATTAACATACGGCATTAGGTATTCCGCATGCGAAGCAACCGGGCGAGCTTTACTTGGATTTCTGCGGCAATTACACGCGCCTAATGGCCGCCGCCCCTTTGCGGACAACGTCGACGCACAGCGTGCGCGCGCGAGACCGCGCTCCGAATTAACGCTATCCGACGATAACGGCTTATATGCGAATTAACGAGCCATATACGACAGGCCAGCTCGCACACGACACACACACACACACACACACAGACAATTGGGTTCTAAACTCGATTCGATAAAGGATTTCTGACACAGTCCGAAAGAGTTGGAATGGAATTTCCGATTTGACTTGAACCGCGAACGAGTAAATATTGGGTGGATGGAATAAAAAATGAAAACTCTCTGCGCTTTTAGTGAAAATTATCAACAGTATTGATTGAAGTTTGTTTTATAAAGGAGTGGAAATTCACTTGACAAGTAATTGAATTTCGTCTGCCAAATATTCATCGAAATGAGATAGTTATTAGTAATCATCTATCTCCTAGACGATTTAAGATAGTTGTTAGTAAATGAGTTTAATTTGTTATAATGAATAGTTGAACAGTGAGAAATTAATCCTAAACCCATCTGGTCCTAATATAATTGTTAATGTAGTAGGATTTAAAATTAATGTAATTATTGATAATAAAAATAATTACTTGAATTTATATATCTAATCCTAGGGGTGGTACAGAATAAAAGAGAGTAAAGAGGGATATTTCAGGAAGAGCTATAAATAAATAAATAAATAAATAAATAAATATATATATATATATGCAAGACTACAAATATTACAAATATGACTGATTCTAACTGACGATTAAACAATTATGGATGATGTATGCCAAAACCGAAGTTAATTTTCAGAGAATTAAATCGATCAATTTGACGTTCAATAATGGAAAAGTGCAGCAATGTTTCAAGAATGACCTTATATTGTACACTGTAGTATCCTTTATGTTCTCGATGAGATTCTTCGTAAATGATTCTCTTGGAACTTGTCCGTTTTTGAAATTACCGATTTGATAGAACTAATTGTCGATTAACGAAGCCTCTAAGATACTCAAATATTTTTACGCAAACATTACTAAATTCTGTTCATTCTGAAACGAATTGCAAGATCGAGCGCATAATCGTTCGTATATAATCGCGCCAAGTGTTTCACCGCAGGTGCAGCGTAAATGATTTGCTGCTCAATTTGTAGCGACACGTTGAAAATACGGCGGACGTTGCTGTCACAAACGAGCAACCATGCGAAAGTATGGCCGATCACGAGAGGACGACACACGACGAGTCGACGCGTTCTACATTTTCACGGTGAACGGAGACGAGGAAATCGTGCTGACGATGTCGCGAGAATCACGCTTGCGTGAACGTCAACTTCCTTTAATTTGCTTCGCGCCGGTGTTCAAGACACAAGGTGTAATAACAAGCACATTTCGTTTACAGGCCTTAAGAGATGCACGCCTTGAAAACGTAATCGAAAACTCACTATAAGCGTTCAGGAGAAAATGGTTCAATTGTGGACTTTTTTGGAAGCGAGAAGCTCGAGAAATGAAAGAAACACGCCGATCGACGATGGATTCGAAATGCAATCGTACAAAAATTGAAATTAATATATGTATTTCTATGTATGTAATTGTAATGCGATAGTAGCACGAATAATGATTCAAGCAATAAAAAGGCTCGTGCGCGAGTGGAATTTCAATCTGTACGTGAAACGTTTAAGTAGAAAAAAGGTTGTTTAAAAAAAAAAACAGATAAAAATAAAAATTTTCAACTAAACAGTTCTGAACTAATCAACTTGTCAATTTAAAAAGCGCTACGTATTAACGAGGACTAACTTAGATTTTCCAAATAACGAATAGTTTCTATCTTTTAATTTTACACCGTTCATTCCGAATCTATAATAAATATTCAACTATGAAATTTCATATATAATATATAATTGTATAATATATTCATATATAATCATATATAGTATATTCATATATAATCCATCACGAATGTCGGATTTGTTTTGTTTTGCTAAAAATATGATACTCTGAAAATAATATTCCTAAAGTGTTAAAAATGTTCTGATAATCGTACCAATTAATTAACCAATCAAGATTAAATGTTTGCACGAATACTCGGACAATTGAAACTTTCATCAATTTTCACTAGACAAGCACACTCCAATAGTTGAAATACTTCCCTCCGAAAATAATAAATTTTTGCTCTACTCGATCAATGTGCTTTATTCTGCTAAAAATACGATAATTCTGAGAATAACATCCCTAAATTATTAAAGATACCCTGATAATCTATGTGTATATGTAATTAATTAATCAAGATTAAATGTTTGCTCGAATACCCGGACAATTGAAACTTTGATCAATTTTCACTAGACGAGCACACTTCAATAGTAGAAATATTTCCCTCTAAAAATAAATTTTTACTCTACTCGATCGATTTGCTTTATTCTGCTAAAAATACGATAATTCTGAGAATGATATTCCTAAATTATTAAAGATACCTTGATAATCTATGTGTATATGTAATTAATTAATCAAGATTAAATGTTTGCTCGATTACTGAGACAATCGAAACATCGATCAATTTTCACAAATGAAGTTTCACGCCACGCAAGCACGCTCCGACAGTAGAAATATTTCACCTATTCCTCCAAAAAATAATAAATTTTTACTCTATTCGAAATATTCCACCAATTCCTCGATAGGTGATAAATTTTCTACTCTGACCAGCAGACCATCGTCACTCGACGCGAAATACCACAAATGAACGTGATGGAGGGAATAATTCTAACTCGACAGAAATTTCTCATGCTGCGAAAACAAAGCGCTGTTGGAAATGCTACAATGTTCGTGGTTAATTACAAGCCGATCGCGTAAACAATAAACCGAAGCGGGCGCGCGTCCAGTGTAACATGAAACGTTATCTTAAAAGCTATCTAATGGAACTGTTTCCACGGATCGCGAATCAAAATAGTGGTAGATCACCGAGCGATTAGAGGCGAGCTGGCGCTGGCGGATCGTACAATTTCTCCCGGCACGTTGTCCCGAACACTGGCGCGGCCACGTTTTTGCAAATGCAAAACGAGGCGCACAAGTGTAATACGGTACGATGAGGTGCAGCGAAAGTAACTGAGCTATTATGCCGCCGAGTATATAAGGCTCAGTCTAGAAAACGAGGCGGTTCAGTCGGTGGTTACACGCCACGTCAAAACATACGCGAACTCGACGATGAATATCAAGGTAAGCTTGACTCTGACTTCCTCAGAATCAGAATCCCCAGTTCGTGCTCGGTTTCAGTTTCAGAGTAGAACACTCGGAAAGTGTAATTCGGTTGATTTAGCCGAGTGATCATTTCCATTGAAATAAGTCGGTTTATTTCGAAAGAAGGTTTAATCGGAAATGATTAGATGATTAAATTTCACCTTTTGAAATTTTCTCTTTCTTTTTTCTATTGAAAAAATTGACAGAAAATTTCGGCGACTTCGAGAGTAGACTTTGAGCGTTTTCCGCGTACGCGGCGAGGAAGGAAATTCCCATCTGAAGGAAGATCTTTGTACGAAGAGGAATATACAGAGCTCTAACTTTCTTTAGAATCGAATAATCGCATTGAAAATTCAGATACGAGGGAAACGAAAACCCGAATCTTCTTAATTTTCCCTATTATATATCTTCAACGATCTATCGCTTGTAAACGAAAAGTATCGTGCAATTTTCAAAATCTTTCGTCACCGTGTTTTTAACCGAGAAATTACGACAACTGCCCACACACAGACGCCTAAACCTACCAATTCCAATCGAGTCGCAAATTAGAAAATTCGATTTCATCAATGCCGAAAACTTTCACTCGCAGTTGGTCATCGTCCTGGCGGCAGTGGCCGCGCGAGCGAGTCACGCGACGAACGACGAGAAAGCAGCGAAGGATGGCGCGTCGTCGCAGGCGTCGTCTCCTGTAGCCGTAGATTCGCCGGAGAAGAAGACGGAGAAACGTGGGTTGCACGGCAGTTACGGTGACTTTGGCGGTGGCGGAGGTGACGTGGGCGGAGGCGGCTACGACCATCACGAGCACGTGAAGGCGGTGACGGTGGTGAAGAAGGTGCCGGTCCCGTACGAGGTGACCAAGCACGTGCCTTACCTGGTGGAGAAGCACGTCCCGTACGAGGTGAAGGTCGGCGTTCCTCAGCCGTACACCGTGGAGAAGCACGTACCTTACCCGGTGAAGGTGTTCGTGAAGGTGCCGGTGCACGTGCCGCAGCCGTACACCGTGGAGAAGAAGATCCCTTACGAAGTCAAGGTACCGGTGGACAAGCCGTACGAGGTAAAGGTGTTGGTGCCGCAGCCGTACACCGTGGAGAAGCACATACCGGTGCCGGTTAAGGTGCCTGTACCGCAGCCTTACACCGTCGAGAAGCACGTGCCGTACCCAGTGAAGGTCAAAGTTCCGGTGCCGCAACCGTACCCAGTCGAGAAGCCGGTACCGTACGAGGTTAAGGTACCAGTGGACAAACCGTACCCGGTCACTGTGCCGAAACCGTACCCGGTTACCGTCGAGAAACCGTATCCAGTGTCGATCGACAAGCTGGTGCCCTACGAGGTCAAGGTACCAGTGGACAAGCCGTACCCCGTGCCAGTAGAGAAACCGTATCCCGTCCCTGTCAAGGTACCGGTCCCTCAGCCGTACCATGTCGAGAAACCGGTACCAGTCCCGGTCCCAAAGCCTGTACCCTATCCTGTCAAGGTACACGTAGACAAACCGTACATCGTCGAGAAGGAAGTACATGTCCCGGTGGAGAAAGAGGTGCCGGTACCAGTGAAGGTGCCTGTCGCCGTACCGATTCACGAAAGTCACGGTGGCGGCGGTGGAGGCTACGAAGATTATTCTGGCTACGGCGGAGACGGCGGCATATCGTACTCTCACCATCGTTGATTCTTCCCGGCGATCGAGACGCTTTCTTCGACGTGTTAAGGTTCTTTGTATACGCGCTGCTCGACCTGTGGGCGATCGCCTCTGTCTCATCGCGGATTTGACAATCGAGGAAGCGAACCGTCGACGAAATTCAACGTTTCGATTCGTCTACACTTCGTAGTCTTTCCTTTTCTTTTCTTCTTTTTTTTTTCTTTTTTTTTTTTTTTTTGGAAAGGAATAAAGAGGTATCTTGCGAGGTTGTCTTGCGTTGGGGTCGCGAGACGGGGGTCTTCAGCCTCTTGTAGCTAGTGCTTCTCTCAAGCGTAACGTGTCTTTCAGATTTTTATGTAACTTAGGAGGATGCTCGTGCAACTGGATGATATTAGCGATTTCTTCGTAACAGCCTCCCCCCCCCCCTTCTGATTGATTCGCGTGTGATTAACGTCATGCTTTACGTAGTTCGACTCGAAGGGATCGTAGTAAATGAAATCTCCCCTTTTCTTTAGATTTCACTTAGAGATGTCTTGAATTTCCAATATCTCGAGCTCCATCTTGTCAATTCGAAGAGACCCAATATTTTCAAATAACAGTAACCAATATTTTCTAAAAAATAACTTTAAACATCGAACTTGCGATATTTAAGGAGATAATTTAGTTTAAAAGGATCTTGTTGAAGATGTAAGAAATTTTTAACGAAGAAGAAATGTACATCTAAATGGCCTCGTTCGATCAGAATTTTATGGGGATCATCAGTGTAAAAATTTATTGTAGTTGTTCCAAAGAAAACACTAACATTAACGGCGTTTAAGCGAGCATTACGAGCATAAATTAGTCGACGTAAACGCTGCCGCGCGAAATTGCAATTTCGCCGCAGTGAAAACACTTTTGTACCTAATTTAAGTTAAGAGCGAGACAGAGTGTCTTTTTTGTATCAAAGATTTATAATAAATACCCGTCTGTCATCAAACACGATCAGCTATTATTTTTCCTCCTTGTCACGCGAGTTTTTCAGTTTTCCATCTATTTCCCATTGGAAGTGTATTACGAATTTTCACTTTCTACCGCGATCCAAGCGTTCTTTGCGTGCAACCTAACGTAACTATATATTACAGCGAATTTAAAATGGCTACTTAATGACGTAACTGCGTCATAATTTATTTAGTGACGATTAACATTTGATGAAATTTACAATAGCGTCGAAGAATTAAGATCCAATTAATTTTCTTTGAAAAAAATCACGCTGTTCATCATTGAAAGATAGATGTTACTCTTCTTTAAAAAATCAAGAAGGAACAATCTAAAACATTCGTTGGCATTTTGAAAGTAACATCGTATAATGTTTGACGGAACGTTCGAATACGACGCGTTCTTTTTCACAACAGGTAAAATTTTTACGCGTCTAGACGGGAAAAGTTAAGTTGAAAAAAAAAAAAAAAGAAGTTGGCGATAACGAGCGGACGCTTTCTCGATCCGTGACGGTTCTCTGCCGGAAATCTCGTCCCCGGCGGCGAGTTTCACTTTTGCAAAATTTCCCTTTTCGCGCCAGAATCGCACACGACCAGCCAAACGAACAAACACACCTCGTAGAAACGAGGAAGATCTTATTGAGATCTTAAAAAAATGATCTAATAAAATTAATTACAACTCTGAATTCTCTCGTTTCTTTAGGGGAATTTCTCAATTTTGCGCAGAAACAATTCCAAGAATATATAATTTCGGTATTTGGTTAAATCTCTGTTTTCAATAATTTTCAATCGATATTCAATAAATCTCTATTTTGATCATTTCTAAACTCTAAAAACTCCGGGGAAAGATCAGACAAAAAAAAATCCAGGAAAGTCGTCTACTATAAAACCTCGATGAAATTAATTCCGTAAAATTGAAATCAATCACATCAAACGTGAGAAACGCGCGTGATATACGTGCAACGTTTCATCGGTAACCGGTGATCAATAACTAATTTCCATTCGACACAGACGTTTAAACAGTCACGAATGAGGCGACCGGTTACGGCGTCTTGAGAAATCGCCGGATACGAAGAGATCAGCAGGACAAGAGGGGGAGAAATAGACGAAACGCTCGATGTTCAGAGGCCACTTCCGGGCGCACTTTCGATCCCGAGTAAATCTTAATCGTTTCGCGATGCAATTAAAGAGGCTCATATATATATATATATATATATATATATACACACATGTATGTTTAAGAAAGCATTACTTTCTCCGTGGCTGCTGCACACGGATATATTCCTCTGATTTCGATCCACGCGCCTACGCGTACATATCTAGAAACATAACTGAGTTTTCTTCGAATCTGACACCAATTGCGGTTTCCACGAAGAACGTGGAGTTCTCTTTCTTTATTCTCAGTATTCATCAATATTAAAATATAATAATTCTTCAGTCAACTGTGATAGATGTAGAAAATTAGAGAGAACACGTCGATATTCCCTTCGTTAAAATATTGCTCGGGTTATTGCGCGATTTAAAGAGAACGACGACATTTAAAGAGAAAATTGAAAATATTTGGAAGGCTTGATCTTTCGCTTTTACACATCTATTCGTTAGAGTTCGTTCTCGATAAATCGACTAGATTACTTGAAATTCGTATCACTAAGTTACAAAAGCTTCGCTATAAGTTAGACCTTAAGCGATAAGAAAAAGAAGAAAAAAAAAATAGAAAAGTAAAACAAATCATCGATCCGGAGAATTTTAGTTCTTTCAGAAAACGGAAAGGAGAGCATCACGCGCGTGTGGCAAAGATTCAACGTTCATAAATAACAACGAGCGATAAATAACAGGCTGCACCGGTTTCGGTTAACGACGGCGTCGTCAGCGATTGTTTCTCCTCTCCGTGTTATGTAAAAAAAAGTTATGCCGCCGCGGGAACCGGCAGAGAATTACAAGGAATACATAACCGTATATGAAAGTGTGCAGACCGTAGTCTTATTAGATAGACGGACGAGCGGCGAACTTTTGTGAAAGTGAAAAGAATCGCGACGATTCTACCATGCGTGAATTATAGCTGTACGCTGCTGGCCATCGGCTTCTTCCTACATCGGGATCCCGGCGTGCGCTTCCGGTTTTCTACTGACGCTTCGGTAATAGCAGGAGAGTGCCTTCGTCCTTTTTTTTCTTTTTCTGCCCCCTCTCGTTCCTTATTCCCCCTCGACGTTTCTTTCGGAGTTTCACGTCTCAATTACCATTGAATTATATTGATTGTTCGTTTTTTTTTTTTTTTCTTTCTACGTTGCTGTCACTCTCTTAATTAAACAGTGCTTCGGCGGTATCGTAGAACACGTCGATGAATTGAAGTCATTAGACTTGATGCGATTGAAGTGAGCAGTTCTACGCAACTACGTTTGAGCATTCGCTTTCATATATATATATATATTCACGGTTGATACAAATGTTAGAGCATTTATCTAAGATTTTTGCGTATCACTATTAATCATACGAGATTATGACATTATTATAATTATCCAAATGCAATGACGTTGACATTTTATCCTATCTTACTGGCCATTTCGATATCATTTACAAAGTCAGTTTACAAAAGGTAGAATAATTATGTGCCAAATAACCATCCTCAGCTTGAGCAAGCAACTCTGCCTAACGTTACGTAAGTTCCAAAAAAGGAAGAACTGCTGTAACACACGTTTACATAAACATTCTCATTGTTCCTGCATTCCTCGTTAGCGAAGTTTCAGAAAAAGATCGCGATCCGCTTCTTCGAATAGAGGAATTGAGGTAAAAACTATGGGCTATATTCCCACAATTACCGCAGAACTAATCGGGCATCTGTAATTACGCCAACTTCAACAGTAAGATCAACTCGAGCACCCGAGTAGATTCCCATTTCGATCGCGAAAATCAAGTTTCCAATTAAAGGCTACCACTGTGGACAGATAGCTAGGTAATTAACACGGCGGAAGAAAAAAACTAGAATACTTCGTTATTCGAAACTAACTTATATCATTCGATCTTGCTTCGCGTTACTGGAACCATCGTTACACGGAACGCTGATATCTTTTTTTTTTTTTTTTTTTTTTTGCAAGGGGAAAAAGTTGCGAGAAAGACGCACGTCATCGGCACGGTTGTCTACGGATCCTATATTTATTTCAGTAGAACAGAGTACCGTAGTTTCTCGTGAGTGAATTGCAGTGAAAGCAACAGCGTGTTACGAAGCGGTGCTGCTTTCAGCGAAGAAACGGCGCGTTTAGACCCGCTCATGCATCCGCACATACGAGCATAAATAAAATAATCTCTGTCCTCGCGCTCTGTTCGATCTCAACTGCCGTTCACGACTCTCGATTCTATCGCTGGTGTCGCGATGGTTTCGTTCGAGGAAAGATTTAAAAAAAAAAAAAAAAAGCGGCTACCGAGAGAACTATCACGGAGAAATATCACGATGTATATACCGTTTTATACCGGAAGCAACTGCCTCGACACGGTGGATTCGCTCTCACTTGCGCAGAATTGAGACTCGCGGCTCGTTCCTGGAAAACACACACGAGCGAAATTTGTTCATTGTTTTTCTATCGGTGGATCGCGTGGCCACGCTCGAACGCAGTTAATGAATGTTTCATGTAGCGTTGTTTGTTTAACCGCAGTAAGAATCGCGAAATATACATATATA
>WIUT01008372.1:0-10721 GCA_010645135.1 Tetragonula clypearis | reverse complement strand
GTTCATTAGTCAATTGCTTCGATTTGCCATCTCTTCTTTGTAAATTCACTTTGTCATTTGGGTGAAAATTTTCCATTTTGAAATTACAGCGGTGACTGTTTTACTTTTCTTAAAAAGACTAATTTTTGGTCTTCAAATTCCAACTTAACTCAAAAGCAACGCCTGTCAAATATGTTAGGTTATTTAGCTATCGATGTAAACAATACCAATACAATGAGTATTGCCAGTTGCTTTCGAAACTCTAGATAATATAAGATTTTCTTTCAAATGTATACCATATTTTCGGACAGAGGGAGTACAACTTGTATGTTACGTAAAATGTAGCAAGTGGTATAAAAATACAGCAAGATGTATATAAATTCTGTGGAATATACTCGTAAATTTAGTTGTAATTTGTATTTATTTATTATCATAATTCGTTAAATCAATAACATATATAATATAATATAATTTATTCCCAGAGTTTACAATGTTCATTCTCATTACAATCATTCAATTCAAAGATTGTCTCATCTTGAATTACCTTGAAAGATAATCCAGAAGATAACGAAAGATAAAAGTTAAAGTTTCTAGAGATCCTAAATATGTCCAAAATTAATACTATAGTTTTGAAAATTATTTACTCGTGCTGCTTACACCAAATGTAGTGAACAATGCAAAAATGAAATGCAACAAAGTATAAATTTCTGTAAAAAATCGTTCGTGTTATAATCCTACTGTCGTTGAATATTTATTACAACTATTTATTCGCCGAATTTTTTCGTTTTTCTTTTACCGATACGGGAAATTATTTCACGCGCTCAATTGAAAGTGAAAGGACTTGAATTCAATTTCTGGAAATCTGTCGGAAGAAAATATTGTAATTTTTAAATATTCGATAGCACGTGCTTCGAAACGTCGTTCGTGTTATAATAATTATCTGGTCGAATGTTTATTCATCATTTTATGATTGAATGTTTATAACCATTCTCATTATTGAGAGTTATTGGCCAGTTATTATCAAACATTGTTTTAATTGTTATTTAATTAATAAATTATCATTCGTCAATTATTATGAAAAATCACGTCACGTTCGATATTATTATAAATCCCAGAGGGCGAGTATGATAATGTATAAATTTCGAAAAAGTAATTTTCCCTCAATATTTGCATGAGCGGCGAGTGACAAATATTTACTCTGTTTGAAAACGAAGTGATATCGATAAAACAAATAATTGAGAATTTTGATTGCCCGGTCGCGGGCGAGGAGATATGGAAATATATTCCGCAAGTTACACGAGAACGCTCTAGAAAGCAATTTTCATTTAAGTTATTCCGAAAGAGTTCGTTCGATTCTTTTTCTTTTTTTTTTTTTTTTTTGGTTCTTTTCTCCTTTTAACTTCTCATTTGAATTGCACGCGAGATAAGCAATTGAAACAAATGAAAGGCAAAGTAAAAATTGAAATGTCATTAGGGGCATTCAACGCGAGGCTAAATAACTAATTATCCGTGGCACGAAATATGCGATCTGTAATGTAAGAATCGTATTTTAAATCTATCTACACACGTGTGTACTTTCCTTGGCGCGTACGAATTTGTTATCTCGAATTTTTCTTTCCCCTTTTTTCTGTTTTTTCTTTTTTTTTTTTCATCTTGATCATCGAAACTGCAACGGGGCAAAATATTTCCCTCCAAGCATACAATTTTTATTTCGCCTCGTTTTGATTAAAAACGCGAATTCGAGCGAAACTTTATGAAATTGTAAACTCTGTAGAAGGAAAGATTTAAAAAAAAAAAAAAAAAAAAAGAAGAAGCAAATTTTAATTAAATGGTACAATATTTTCTGGTCGTTTCAAACGAAATAAATAAAAACTTGATCAAATATTTCAGTATAAACAGAATTTGATCGAAAAATATTTTTGACGTACGGCGAATAAATTCAGCAGAGGTTTATCTAGAATTTTTATTTACTTCCATTTTTTCCTCCCTTTTTTGTCATTCATATTTCTAACGAATGCTCGATGTATAAATACCCCGAGATTCCTGATTAAAGCAGCATGCAAACCGCTACATAAATTATGTCAAAATATTTATCCTGGAAATTGCTTCTAATTTCGTATCTTTTTTTATATTGCTTTCATTTTTATTTATCCTCCCCATACTTCTATTATATTCTACGTATCCTATTGTTTCCATTTTAAATAAACACGCTTCGATCAATGAAACACTTCAATTATAATATAACGATTACATCATAGTGATTATTAAACAAGAATTATTAAAAAAGATTCATACTTTTGTAAAGAAAATTTGAAAATGAAAAATCAGATACAAAGTTGTTTTCTCTTAAAAACTTAGATATTCACATATTTTTTCACACATTGTTTGGAACGTTACGTGCATTTTGTGCATTTTCGTCTTCCAAATTTCTTACAAATGCATCAATAATCCGCATAAATAAGCCCAATGATTATATTATGAGTAAACTCTTCCATCGACTGAAGATTTCTAACAATAAAACGATATTTGCACAGCAGAAATTGTTTCTAACGAGAAGTGACTCGCGCCGATTGGCTAATACAAAACTGCGTAAAATTAATTTATTAATTAATCGGACAGATGCGAAAATTCAATTTCTATCAATTAAACAAATTTTTACTAATCAAATAAATCGAAATGTACGATTAAAATTTCGAATTTTTTTTTTGACGACACGCGTCTGAAATTTTTCAATTTTCCAAAAAAAAAAGAAGAAAAAAAAAAAGAAAAAAAAAAAAGAAATATCCTCGCCCAGTGTACGACGGGTAATATAGCATCATTTTCAAGAAAAGAAAACAAAGTCACGAGAATGTACGAGAATCGAGGCTCTAAGATGATCCGATGGTACACAAAGTTGAACTTATCGACAATTTTTCATTCGCCACTGGTTACGGTTACGCTCTTTCACTTGTGCGCTACTTCACTCTACGTGCATCGCATAGTTTTCTGCCCCCATCGTTCTAAATACCACGTCTTATCCCCTGTGGGCGTCGCTGCGTAAACTAGGCACCGCTTCTCCATGCACGTATATATCAACCTAGATGGCATCAGAATTTTTGACGAGCGGCGTCCTTCAGAAAAGAAGAAAAAAAAAGAGAGAGAGAGAGAGAGAGAGAGAGAACGTGAAAAACACACCAGGCGGAGAAACAGCCAGGCCAATCGATATTCGTTTCGTATAGTGGCGGCTATATCAATGCCAGGCGAAACTAGTTCTTATTCGACTACTGTTTTGCTTCGTGTCCGTGAATCATTGTCCGGCACGGTTGATACCGTGAAGTTGAAGAGAGAGAGAGAGAGAAGAGACGAGCATATAAAACAGCTGGGAGGCCTAGGGTTGGAGGACGCGTGGGTGGTGTAGGCGAATGCAACAGCGAGACTGAAGGAGAGGAGAGGCCAAGAGGACGAAATAAAAGAGGAGGAATAAAAATAGGGGCGTGAGTAGCAGCGGAAAGCAGCGACAGCGAGCGAAGAGAGAGAGAGAGAGAGAGAGAGAGAGAGAGAGAAATCGATGGTCCACGAGATGGCAAAGTTTCCCGTCTCCACTTTTCTTCCGCTTTGTACGAACAAAGAGCGGCCGCCGAGTATAAAGTTGAGCTCTTGCCATTAGTTCGAAAGTCTTTTACCAGTTCCCTTTTCCAGGAAGCCTCGAACGAAGAGAAAACGTTTGAGGATTATCGACCCCGCGAGCGGTCCCGCCAATGGAAAATCCAACCCCCTCACGAGTTCGCCCTCTTCGACTCACATCTCCAGGTAGTATCTCTTGCTTATTACCACCGGCTACCATGCACGAGCAGAAACGAATGGCAAGGAGGATGAAGGGCGAAGAAGACAGAGAGAGAGAGAGAGAGAGAGAGAGAAAGAAGAAAGTTCCGACGGTCAAGAGGAGAAGTAACTCGGTTGTCACGGATTGCCGACGGCCATCGAGACATTTTAATTTCCCGGAGGGTGAGCCGCGGACACGCCAAAAGCACGATTTTAGGTCATAATCTGCTCCCTTTTATTCGCGATGATTGCGAACTTTATAGCGGAGATTAAAATGGTTTCTGGCCTCGATGGGGGGAGCAGGTGGAGGTAGGGGAAGAGAAACGTTTCGAGAGGAACGTTCACCTACGACCCCCACCGACACGCGCGCACTGCTCCTCGCTTTGCCTTTCCGAAAGATCGAACGAGATGAGACAGAGAGCGAGTTTGAGCGAGGAAATGAACATTTATTTAGTCGATCCCGCTGTCATGTCTTTTTTTCTTTTTTTTCTTTCTTTCTTTTTTTTAAGCGACGATGTAATACTCGTTCGGTTGTATAACGCGTGTATCCGCGTGACGAAACGTGATATCGATTCCGATGCAATCGTGGTATGTTTTGGTACATTGTAGTTAAGTGATATTTACGTATCTCGTATAATTGCGATTGATAATAATTTATCTGCAGTTAATGACGTTTCAATTATGGAAATTTACTCGTAATTGATAGTATTTATAATAGGAGATAATAATATTTTATTAAGGAATTTGAATCTTCTGACCTTTCTAGGATCCCTTGATCTTTTGATATTTTAATAGGGGATAATGATATTTTAATATGGGATAATGTTAAGGATTCTTAATCTTTTAATCTTTCTATATAATTAGGCAACTGGCTCTCGTCCGTTTCTTGTTCGCATCGACTTGACACACTTTCCTCACAGAAAAAACCGTGTAAAATCGCGGCATAAAATTGAATATCTGTACTTCCAACGTGAGAGCAGGTTGCAAAATTTAATTAATCGTCTTTTCGTCGTAGGTGTCAACTTGTTCTTTTTTTTTTTTTTTTTTTAAATTAAAGAAAAATTAAGTTGGGCAAATAATGGACGGACGAGGAAATTAATTCTGCTCTGATCAATCTTAGTTCCCTTGCAAATTAATAATAAAATTCATAATACTTTCAATGGAAACGGTGCTAAGGGGAAAATGATAGATCTGCAAAAATAGAAATTATTTACACTCGGGTTAACTGGTTAAATATTAAACTTCCTAACTTCTTGCTGTCTTGAAGTGTCTTTTAAATTGATTTTTCAAATTTCGTGATCATTGCTCGAAAGTTTGAGAATTGTATGAAAAAGCTACGTGAATTTAGACATTCGTCTGCGAAAATTTATCTTTCGAAATTTACGCGAAATCTAAACAAATGAATTAAAGCATTATCTCTTGAAACTGATCTTCGAATAAATTATCATTGTACACGTTTTCAATGTATGCACATATACCGTGATAGTATCTGGCAAATATTTCCAGTCTCAAAAATACCGTGAACCTCGCAATCAAGATCTGTGTAAAATTGATTTTTTCAAGAATTTACAAGTTGAAGTTTTATTGAAGAATAGATAACAAATTATGTAGTGAATTGTAAGCTTGAAACTTCAAAAATAATCCATCCTCTACCTTTAACTTTCAACTAAAATAACATTATTAGATATTCTCGCTAATTATTAGACGTTAATCTAACATCGTTCTAGCATTGTTACAACTGATTATAATAAGATTAAAATAAACTTTTCTCGCAAACTTCGATGTCAAAAATTTCAACTGATCGACTTCATCGATACAATTATACTCGTTTTAATATCAATAGTGACATCAGTATTTTAACATTTAATTTGCACAATGTTACACTTTGACGTTTCAAACTTTTTCCATTCCGTCTCGAGTTGTTCGAATTTCATTTCCACGAATGTCGGCATAATCGTCATCCAGAGAATTTGCTCGTGTTTTTGCTCGTCGGCAATGCAGTTACAGGCTGGCCACTGAAAGACCGAATGACATTGAACAAAAATTGAACTTTTACGAACGCAAGTTTTTCTTTTTTTACTAATTTTTTACTAATTTTACTCGGAAATATAATTAATGGATTTTCAGCTCTTCAGTGGCCACCCCCTGTGCATTCATAAATCGCGATAAGCGTTATCAACTTCTCCCACATTTCGCTGTCATTTCTTTTTCTTTTTTTTTTTTTTTTTTTTACAAGACGCGCCGACGTACGTTGTTGATCAGCGATTCTGACATTATCGTTATTCTAACTAACAAGTATCGCGAACGTCGGTGTCCATGCGGCGTCATGTGTACACAGGGGCACACTATTCGATACGCTCGCTCGTTACAGCAAAACTGATATCCACGCGCATCGTTTGCATCGCTCGCGTACAAAAAAGAAAAAAAAAGGCCGCGTTGCCAGCGCTGCAATATTTATCACGCGGTGGCAAAATTAATGAACGCCGGGCTCGTTAATGTCGCGTGTCGATTGTAAAAACTCGGGAAAATCGAAGGACGTGCCGCTCGGAGCGAGAAGGAGAACGAGACAAGTTACGAGAACACGTGGTTCTTCATTTGACGAATCAAACACATTACGGATATCACTAATACTTCGAAGAATCACTAATACTTCGCAGACGACTTGTCGTCTATCTTTACGAATGATTTTGCAACGAGTGAAAATGAAAGGAACACGAATTCATGAGCATTTGGATTAAACAGATAAATTGAAGAAAGACTAAGCATAGCTTTGACATAAATTCGTTACCTGTTCTGATCAAGAATGTTTGCACGTGGTCGATTGACTTAAATAAAGCGTGGAAATCAATCGGCGCGAAATCTAATATATCATACACGTTGTGCACAATATGCTACATCGAGCGTTAGCAATAAATATTTCATTGGTTAAGTGCTGCTGATAGGCGTAGATTATCAATCATAATCCCGATGAATGATTACCTGTTTATCAGGGCTGTTAAACGCTCGATAAAGAGACGTGTGATAACTTACTGGGAGCAATTTGTTTTCGCAAGTTTCGTCGAAAATTCGTAGATCGTATTCGATAGTAATTTTGTGATTTGCTTTTCCTTTTCTCTTTAGCATCAATTTTGCAATTTTACGTTTTATTCCTTTGTACACGTGTGATATCATGCTTCAGCGAGTAAGGTCACTATTGAATTGTAGATCAACTCGGAAAGTCACAAAAATCTTTATCGTGTACATTTACAGGAATTATATCGACGATACCGACATTGAATTCCAATGATTTGCGAACGTTGAAATTAAACAAATTGGAGGTAAATTGAATTTCAAACACATTACGGGGTATCACTGATACTTTGAAGAACTTCGCAGACTTGTCGTCTATCTTTACGAATGATTTTGCAACGAGTGAAAATGAAAGGAGCACGAATTCATGAGGATTTGGATTAAATAAATAAATTGAAGAAAGACCAAATATAGCTTTGGCATAAATTCGTTACCTGTTCTCGTGAAAATCATTTTTATTAGATACAATTGTTTTACAATTACTCTAAACAATTGTTTCCTTTAAAAAAAAGAAAAAAAGAAAATCTTAAAAATCTCAGAAACTGTGAAAGTACAAAACTTGACAATACATCTGTCGTTTGTTCCTGTCAGATTTTTTTTTATCCTCGAATCTAAGCGAATCTATTTGTTTCTTCAGTCTCTTCGTCGTGTCGAAATATCTCTCGCGTGCTCGCGAGATCGAAAAAAAAAAAAAAGCGAGCACCAAGTTTCTTCCCAAGTGGCGCCTGATTTTTCACCGAAAATCATCGCTCCGTGCCGACACACTCATTTACAAAATCGTCTGAAACGATGGCCGTGCCGGCTGATTAAATAATCGAGCGAACTATTCCCCCGTATTTTTTCTTCCGTTTTCGCGTGGAACATCCCATACTGTTGTAACGGATGTCAATATTTGCAGGCGACTAATGACGATTAAAGCGGTTAACAAAACAGAAATAAACAGCGGCTGGCTCGTTGAAAACGGTCCATCGAACGATGGTAAATAATTCGTTAAACGAATTCGGTGGCTCGGTTAATCACGAGGACTTCCTGTTCCTCTATCTGTCTATAGTTCCAAACGCTGCGGACCAATTTTCTCCCAACGTTTGTTTCCCAAACATACATGGTACGTGGTGTTTTCCACGTACAGAAAATTGGCAACACGTTCGAAAAAATGTCGAAAACAGTTTCACAATGGACGCTGGACGATTTGCACTCTTGACTGTTTTCCTTTCGTCTCCTTAAATCTAGCTAGCTCCCTCTTTTTAACCAATTTGTTTGTTATAATTCGCAATGAACGCGTACATTTGGCGTGTACATTTTGCATGATGCGACGTACAATAGCGTGATATCTGAACAGAGAGCTGTAACAACGACATTTTCAGAATTTCAGAAGACGAAATTTCTGAAGACAGTCTCGAGTCAATTCGACACTCATTCGCACTAATTCACATTCAAACTAGACTTCTCATTGCTCCTTACGAGAATGGCGGAGAGTATTATTTTTCCAGGGATTAGAAACTATGTGTCATTAACTCTTGTATATATTGTGCTAGTATATATTCTTTAAATTTAAACGATGTCACAGATGGAAAGATATGATGAATAAAATTTCGTGTTAAATACTATCTGAATGATTATTTCCAATGCTATGTTATTTTATTTGCGGAATAATTCTGGTAGATGATACAGGAAAAGTTTGTCGAGGGCAAAGGATTAAAAACTGATATAGGGTGAATTAAAGAACATTATTTAAAAATTGATGTTCGTTTGTATGATATTTGATATGTATACATGTATGATATCAATACATGCATATATAAATATATGATATTAGCATATGTATACATATGTATATAGATGACATATATTGATACACGTATAAATGTATGCTATTAGCATATGTATAGATACGTGATATTGTTACACGTTATACGTATGTGTGTGTCTAAACTAAATATGAATGTAATTACGAATAAAATTATCTGAAAACACAGACTTCAACTTTGCACGTCCTCAACTCTAGAGACTTACACGACACGATGATGAGAACGGATATCGCACTGATTTTTCACCGATAAATATTGAATAAATATTACATTAAACTAAAGAATGGACGTGAGATACCTTAAGACGCACATGGTTTTCAGATCGTCGATTTCAACATTAAGTATAAAATAAATTGCAAGAAGGGAGAAAAAAAAAAAAGGCAAGACGTCGAAAGAGACGAGGACGTAAGAAGATTAAAACTTACAAAAAAAAAAAACCTAGTAATAATTGGAGTGAACCTCGTTTTATTATTCTCTTGCGCGTAAACATCTGGACGAGCACCGCCGTTCTCTTGAACGTCCAGAATATCATCTGTACCAAATTATGCGAGCTACACAAGCCGAGCTTGTGCGGTCCGAAACAGCCAGTAGAACACCAGAGAGATTCATATCGAGCGGCGGCGAGTTTAATTAAGTAGAGATACAGATGGTCCTAATTGCGTACTTACTCCGATTTCCCCGTAATCCGGACGATCGGGCGCAGCCGGCAATCGATGTCCGCTCCTGTGACCTCCTAGGGCCCCGGTGCCACCTACGCCCACGCCACGCCTCTCGTCGATCAGGAATATCTCCGTGAGGACGATCAAGCCGAACACCGCGAAGAACATGACCACCAGCATGAACGACATGCTGGCCCGTTCCTTCAGGACCCCAGCGTTCGCCCGGCTCCCGCTCGCGCCGCTCCTTCGGGAACCCATCCTCCAAAGCTTCTGTCGACACATCATCAGAGAAAATGGTCAGGTCAGGTTCCGAGGTCGATGGGAAATGGACGGAGCGACGAATTCGGGTGATTTCTATGTCAACAATTCGCTGGTCTCCGACGATTCGTTTGGATAGGCACGTAGATTGGGGGAAACGTTGTGAAAGGAGACAAGGTACGGTTGGTTCTGTATCGAAAGTATCTGCGAAGAGATGAATTTTAACTACTCTCACACTTGTTGTGATATAATACGTTTCTTGGATCGATTTAACCTCTTTCTTCTTTTTTTTTTCTTTTTTTCTTTTACGTGGAGGAAATCTTTATACGACACTTTGTACGAGTCTTTTAAGGGAAGAAGAGACGCAGGTAGTGTCGGATTTTTACCGACTAAAACCTCCACGATGGCCGTTCTCCGCACGTTGGGAGAGCTTCGGGACCTTTTTATACACACAGAGAGTTCTCCTGTGCTGTTGTCCTACAGGACAATGTCTCCAGGGGGTGGATGATTTCTTTCGCCCTAACAGGGGCGCTCGAATCCTGGACCCTCAGATTAAGAGTCTGATGCTTTACCGACTGAGCTATCCTTTACAGGATCAATTTAACCCTATAAAATGTGTATGAAATGTGTATTGAAAGATCACGATGCAAAATCGTATTATTCACGCTTGTGAGTAGTTTCTTGGATCGATTCAACTCTTGCAGATCCTGGAAAAATGTATATGAAATATGAACGATCACGATGTATAAATTATACCACTCACACTTGTTTTCTTGGATCAATTTAACCCTTGCAGATCCTCATAAAATTGTATGAAATTTATATTGAAAGATCACAATGGAAAATTGTATTATTCACGCTTGTGAGTAGTTTCTTGGATTAATTTAATCCTCAGAGATTCTTATATGAAATATGCATGAAATGTATATAGAAAGATCACAATATAAAATTGTATTTTCCACTCTTATTGTGTGTAATACATATAATTCATTTCTTGGATCGATTTAACTCTTGCAGATCCTCGCAAAATGTGTATGAAATGTGAAACATGCCGATGTATAAATTATACTACTCACACTTGTTTTCTTGGATCAATTTAACCCTTGCAGATCCTCATAAAATTGTATGAAATTTATATTGAAAGATC